>CAUYRH010099798.1:0-65569 GCA_963574655.1 Perodicticus potto | reverse complement strand
AAAAAAATAAGAAGAAGTTAACTGATGACTCCATACTGAGCCTCAGAGTCAAAGCATTCTATAATAGACATACTCTTATCTGACAATGTGAATGTTACTTTCTTTGCATTATTATTATTGTTGTTGTTGCTTAATATTTTGATACAGCTATCGTCTGATTTCTTTTCTGAATGTATTTCTGTTCATTCATTCTTTACAAGGTTTTGTTTCTAGTCCTTATCTTAAACATTGTTATTGTTATTAAATTTTAAGCCTCTTTAATTCTGTGAAGGCAAAAAGTGGAAACCTAATAAACACATGTATATGTAAAAAAATATATAAATAAAATAAAATAAAATAAGAAGTGTCCAGAAATGTTTTCATTTACATTTGCAGGACAAGGAGAAAACACACACACACACACACACACATAAAATAGCTCTGTTCAAAATTTCGGAAAGTAGCAATACAGCAGCAACATTTTTGTCCAGCAATTATGTTTATGATAATTCCACAAAAACCAAGGAATACATCTTTCAATCTTTTTAGCAAATTACGTACATTTAAAATAAGAGTCTCCAAAATAGTTTTCTAATTGATATATACAGTTAATTTCTCAATAGATTTCTCTAGGAAATAAAGGGTTTGTTATAATTCTTATGGGATTATCTACAATCCATGACTTCAGTCATTATTTCATTTTCTTCTACAATGATATTTGCAAATGAAGTGAAAAGAAAAAGAAAGAAATGTCATTGAAATTGACAGGAGGCAATTGCATTCCAGAGGGAACTCTAATTGCTGTCTCAACAAAGTTCTCTGAGCAAGGTAGGCCTTCTTCAAAGAATATGATAGGGAAGTAAAGGGAAAGATTTTTTGAGAGAGATTCACACTATGTCCCCACAGTAGAGTGCTATGGCGTCACAGCTCACAGCAACTTCAAACTCATGGACTTAAGTGATTCTCTTGCCTCAGCCTCCTGAGTAGCTAGGACTACAGGCACCCACCACAGTGCCTGACTATTTTTTTTGTTTATTGTTGTCATTGTTTTTTATCAGGCCAGGGCCAGGTTGGAACCCACCAGCCCCTGTGCATGGGCCTGGCGGCTTAACCACTGAGCAATGGGTGCTGAGCCAGGGAAAGAATTTTTTATACATGAATATTATACAAATTTGAAAATTTTATTCTAAAAATATATTTATTTCTAGAGTTTGATAGGGGATTATAGGATGGGAGACATGTGTTGGTATTTGCGATGTAGAAGAAGTAGATATTATCACCAGATCAGGTTATGAGAACTGAATTAATATCTCATGGAGATTGAGGGTAAATGATTTTAATTAATAATGGAAAGCACAGCAGAGTTCTGTTGCTCCATCGGTTATGAGCCTCATGCTTTTGAGTAATGTGTTTGATCATGTCTAGTTGAGGATAATCTCTTTTTCCCTTAAAAATCTTGATTGGTGCATAACTGGTTTCCTTAAATATCAGCAGTCTTTTAAATCAGAAAAGCAATTGATAAGTAAGTCAGCACAATGTCCACCATCCTCAGCTACTCCCTGACCCTACACAGGAAATATCCGCATGGCCTTACCATTTCATTTGGGGTAGTGTGAAGTTTTACATCTGTAGCAATATTTTCATGACACGGGTGTCACCACCGAGGACCTAGTTATGATTGTTTGTAGCTTATTTGCCTAGCCTCTGTATGCTTTTCGGTTAGGAATCCTTGATCTTGTCCTATCATTTTTTTTTTAAATGAAGAAAATGGACTAAAAGAAGTGTAGTAATTTCTGCAATGTCATTTTATTTATAACATCATAAGTTACTTGGAAAACCAAACCAAAACGACAAACAAACCAAAAAGATCTTGCTACTCATGTTAGATTATTTCACCAAAATTCAAAGAAAAGCCCTAATGTTTTCTGCGTTTTGCCATCTACTCACTGCCTCATGTAATAAGTGTCTACAAGGGTTAACATAAAATAAAAAAGAAATCCAAAGTGCAATTAAAGAAAATAGCCAAGTTTACTGTAGGTAACAACATAGGGATCAGGAATTCCTTGGTGCACAGAAGGTAAAATGGGGGATGCAGAGATTGTAAAGTTGTCTTTAAGTTTCTACGGGAATCACACATATGTGTATATGGGGACATAAACACTGGACATAAGGAGAGATCAGATGGGTAGACAGGGCGTAGAATATGCAAGCTAAACAATAATAACTTGACCTTCTAGAAAGAAATAGTAATTCCTTAATAATATGTTTACAGTGTTTAAAAGTAACATGTAGGAGTTAAGAACACTGGATTCCAGAACATTTTGGTTGGACCAGGCACAGAGGCTCATGCCTGTAATCCCGGCACTTTGAGAGGCTGAGACAGGAGGATTGCTTGGCCACTAGTTTGAGATCAGACTCGAAAACACAGCAAGGCCCCATCTCTATAAAAAATGTCAACAAATATAACCTAACAGACAGGCATTGGTGATGCACCCCTGTAGTCCCAGCTCCTCCAGAGGCTGAGCCACTGCAGGAATTTGGGATACAGTGGCCTATAATTGTGCTCCTGCACTCCAGCAGGCGCAACAGAGTGAGACTGTCTCTAAATTTAAAAAGAGAAAAAAAAAACTACCTAAACTTTCTTAGCCCAGGTGCTCTCATCTGTAAGATAGGAATAATAACACAGAGAGATATTTAATAACTAAATAGAAAGACATATGAAACACTTAGCACCATTCCTGGCACATATAATAAATATTGCTATCTTTATTAACACAGTGATGAGAATTACTTGTTTTTATGAATAGCATATGAAAGCAATTCCATAAAAGCCACAGTAGAAGGATAGCATCTCTACCTGTACGTACAGCCTCACAAGTACCTGGACCTACCTCAGTATCTATGCTGGTGTCTGTATTTGTATCTATACCTACATCTCCTGTATCATTAAGGCATATGATTCATATGGCTTAATATAAACATGCTGGTAGATATCTAAATCAAGAAAGCTTGGCATACATCACAGCCAAGCCCAATAGCTAACACAAATTATGTGAAAAACTCTTTAGCAAAGGGCAGGGGTTTGTGCCCTGGGTTGAGAAAACTGCAGAAGGCTAGCAGGTATGCACAGGGCTTGCTGAAGGAGAGCTTTACATCATCAGAGATGGGTGATGTCATGATACAAAAGGGGAAAGGTAAATATTTCATGGTAATAACATAATTATAGAACCCGATAAGACCTCAAATCAAAAACATAGATATAGTACTAAACACAAGATGTTGCAGAAAAATACACTAGAATCACAGTAATAGCATTTAATAAAATCAAAGTGAAAATATTAAAAGGTTATGAAGAAAATCAACGGAAAACAACAATGTCAACAACAAACAGAGGTCACTCCAGAAAGAAGCAGGAATTAGATGAACTACAATCATCTCAAAAGTAACACAGGGTACACAAATGTCAATGAAACCACTGTTCAGTGTTTTGAGCCTAAAATTTTTATGCATATACACAACCCCTTTAATTGAAGAGTACAGAGAAAGATATTTTAAACAATTTTAAACAATGATTAGATGATGTATCATAGCAAGAACAGTGACTTAAGAAGGATATTACAGTACAAAAGTAAAGGCGAGCAAAGGTTTTATGAAAAATCAGTCATTGTCTAACTAATCAAGTGATATGTTGATATATATCTGAATATATATAGTATATGGAGTTAGATGGGAAGCAGAGAGAGGTAAATGTGTTCTAAGGTTATTGTCTTGTTGGGTTAAAAAGTGTAGATATTGAATATCAATGGACACTGGTAGGGAATGTTAGCATAACTATGAAAAAAAGTCACTGTAAGAACAAAACTGAATGTGACATATAAAATGTCAGGTCACCCAACTAAAATTCAACCCATCCAATGGAAGGTAATAGTGAAAAACAAACAAATAATAAAGTAAACCAATAAAATAATAATAAAACTATGCTAGCCAAGAGCATTAAAAAGGTGATAAAAATAATCCTAACAAGAATATTTGCAATTTTTAATTTAAAAAAGCACAAAGAATATTAGGTATAGCATACCATAGCAAACTGAAAAATAAGAAAGGAAAAGAAATAAACAATGAACAAAGAAATTGGTAGAAATCAATGAAACAGATCAAAAGAATCAGAGTATATATTTGAAGTGAATCCCAGTTTCTTGAAAAAATAGATCAGACAGATAAGCCCCTGGCATGATGGTCAACAGGAATGAGGGACGTACCGGGCACATCAGCTCTGTAAAAGCTGAAGTGGGGAGAAAACACAGAATGTCCCAGAAGTCTTCTCTGATGTTGCCATATGTAGGGAAAATGGGATGTTGTGGGGAAATGCAGATTTATTCACAAAATATTTACAAAATTTTACAAAGAGGTGGGACAAGCATAGAGAGTATTTTGCAATGAATATTTTTTAAATAAAAGAGCATTTATGCATAATTTCCCATTTTCCCTGTGCATGGTGACTCTGAGGAACACTGTCAGGACACTGTGTGGAGATATTAAATAGAGACAAAGCAGAGAATATTATGAACAACTACATAAACATGAAAACCAGAATGAAATAAATAAAATCATAGACAAATACAAAATGCAAACATTTCTGGGGAAAAAAAGTAGCAATTTGTGTACAGTATATCCGTAATTATAAAACACATTGACATCGCTGAGTCTGCTGCCTCCTCTCACCCCACCAAGGTGAATGCCCCCGTGAATGAATGCAGGTGACCAAACGTGTGAACGAAACAAGTCCCTGGACAAGAGGATACTACAGTCAAAGTTTACTTTATGACGGGTTACCTCTAAGGATGTGGTCATGCACTTTTTGAAGCACAAAAGTATTCAAAAGGAAAAACCATAAAATTGATTTCATGAAACAAGCACGGTGTTGGCATCAAAATCAGATGTCTTGAACGCGCCTGTTGTGCCCTTGCATTAGCTCTTGGGCTAGGGTCGGTGCACACTGGCTTAATCTCCAAAAGCCAATCTCACTGCACAGGCTTTTTCTAAGGGCTCCTTAGGCTCACAGCAACCTTCAGATGGTGACTGCTGGGTGCTGGTCTCCCTCACCAGCTCGTCCTGCAGTTATGAGGAGCAGCCTCACCAGGCTCCCAGAGCTTCCTGCAGGGCTGAGGATTCGTTTTGCACAGTTGCGACACGCTTGATAACAAACGCTTACCTAGTTGTCTTCCTGTCTTGGCCTTAGTTCCCAACACCCGACCAGCATTTTCTAGAAGAATTTCTAAACTAAGTGTTTATATATAATACTTAGATTCTTATACCAGGAGTTTTTGTTCTGTTTTGTTTCTGGAGAAAGACAATTGGTGCTCAAAGTGTTCACTGAATGTAGTTTCTTAGGATGGAATTCTGGACTGTGATCACTCACTGACTATATAGAACAAATACTCCATTGATGGGGATTATTGGGACACGGTGCCCCTAGCATGTTATAACATCACAGTTGTTGAGGCTTTTGCCTGTGGAAAATTGGGATAGAAAACAGAACAGGCTGTCCTGGTTTAAGTCTTATCTCTAGTGTTTCTATATTAAAGTCAGACTCTGATAGGGAAGAAGTAGGGCGTTAAGGCTTGTGCTAGAGGTTCTGTGATGGCTGTGCTTGAAAATGTTGAACACTATGATTTTTCTGAGTGTTCTGGGTCAACGCAAGTGTCTCCCCTGCACCTGCTAGAGAAGCGTAGCCTCCACTTATTTCAAACCCTATAATTTCTTACCCTAAGGCAAAAGCCATAGAGGATGACTTGATGCCCTTCCTGAGATCTGGTCTCACGGAACTTCATTGATTCTAAACTGATTACCAGGTTTAAGTTTCAGCATGGCTTCACAGAGAAAATCCTGTCCATTTGGCAAAAAAAAAAAAGAAAAAAAAAGAAATTATTCACAGAACTTGAGAAGGGATTTTGAGGGTTCTTTATTTCAATACTAGTGCCTCTAGCTGATTCCCTGAGCCATTATTTTCTTAAAATTTCAAGGAGACAGTCCAGTAGTTTAATAGTTTATTATTAGTGCTTAATTTGGGTATTTTTTCTAAATTAAACTCTGAGTCATAAGCAAGTTCTCTCCCCCCCACACCACCCCATGGAAACTCTCTTATTGGTATCCACATTTTGTCCCCACTACCCTTCTATCCCAGCCTGGCACCTGCTGATGGGTCTCAAGGTCCTGCTTCGCTTTCAAAACAGGAACGGTTTTTCCCCAGTTGGATGGTGCTGAATCTGGAAGCTCATCATTGGTCTGAAATCAGTGAAAGAAGGCAAGGAACTGAGTTTTAAATCCTAAGTGACTACACATAGATTATCTTCAGTTCAGAATGTAATTGTTTTCCTCTATTTGAGCAAACGTTAGAACTTAAAAGTTGAGTTCAGAAATAAGAAAATAGAGCTAGTTATACTTTTGCCCATGAATATATTTTCTCCTTTTGCCCCACAAAACATTTTTATCTTCAAATTTGAATGAGCCATTCCTCATGAATTTAGAGAGTTAGCATGGATATTCCACATGAAAGCTTATACCGAATATGAAAATGTTTCTCAAATTTGATAATGGAAGAAAAATAGTTGAAATATATACAAGTATTATAACTGCAGACATCTACAGCACATGGGGAGGCTGATTCCTCAACTTCTGGAGGACAGTTAGATATATTACTTGTGGAAATCTGTGGTCCTGACACTCACCTTCAGGAGTAGCTATTTATCTTTTCTTGGTTTTTGTTTTTGTTTCTTTTGAATTATTTTTCAAATGACAAACTCCACCAGGGAAGAACAAAGCTCTTATATAAAGGCTCTTCTTTTTAGGTTTTTTTTTTTTTTCTTTTCAAGAAGATTCTGTATTGAATGAACACAGAGTAGATTTGCATGGGAGTTAGAGAAGGTCAGGCTGATTCATGGAGAGTCAATGTGTTCTACTGAAATAATTTTTATGCAGCCATAGAGTATATTTTGCATAACCAAGACTGACTTAAAAAGACAAATAATACTAGTAAAAGCGATTACTTTTAAAAGTGTTAACGGACTTGTTTCCTAATAATGTTGATCCATAAAAATGGGAAAATGGCTTCAATAAGTGAAAATATTGATATAAAAATAGATGTTTGGATAGAAAGACATAAAAAATGAATAGATGATAGGTAAGGGCTGGTGATTAGTTGTATGCTAGAATTTAATACTTTATGGTTAAATAGTTATCTAGAATTTACTAAGTATCATCCTGTCCATCCTTTTGAAATGAAGGTTTTGCCTTTACTTAGAAAACTTATATATTACTTTAAAGATGGAACACATTGTTCTTGTTACCCTTAGCAATAAGGATTTTTATAATGTATTCTTAATATATACCTTTGACTCATATTCTTTTATTTTAGGCACAAAACTCAGGATAACTACATACATATGGATAGAGGTGCATGAAAAAATCTGCTCTTCTGGAATACTGAATGCAAAATTAAAGCCTGTCACTTCAAGCAGAATTTGGAGAAAACAAATGAAAGATGTAAAACAGTTTTTAAAATATTATTAAAATAAAATGAGTTTGAATTTTGCTTAAATAATAAAAAAGTACCATTGATTTATCTTGAATTCTAATTTATTTGGGTAAGTTACTTCGAGATATTTTGTAAACATCTTCTATTTCTTTTTTTTTTGTTTGTTTTACTCTGGAAAAATAATTCCCACTTACCTAGTTAAAATCAGATGCAAACTATTATTCCCTGAGGGTGTTACTTTAATAGAGGCATTCAAACTCATCCAACACACATCCCTTTATTATAATCATTTAATAATGAGATTTCTATACTGTGTATTCTAAGACTGTATGAAATCATGGAATTTATTACTTCCTCTTAAAATTATGATCTTCGTGTATCTCAGCATAAATCTGACTATGTGAGTTAAGTCAGTTAGTTTATACTCTAATATACATGTTTAACTGAAGAGAGATTTTCCAGTTGCTTATTTTGTGAGATAAGAATCTGTTACCACCTGTCTCAAGTAATCATTTTTCAAGAAGGCTTAAGGGGACATCAGAGAAAAATACATGACACGAAATTAGATTTGTCTGTTATTTGTTGTAGAAAACTTAATTTAATAAAGAAAGCTAAGATACACACACAGAGACATAAAGAAGCTTACTAAATTTATCAATAGAATAAGCCATAGGAAATAAAGTCAAACACAGGTCAAATTATTTTCCTTATCTTACAAGTGAATCACAAGCCATTCCAAGACAGATTCAGGGTAGAGATCTCAGGAGAAAATTTTCTTTTAGGGAAGAGTTTATTGGGGGAGGTACCAGTTTTCAAGGGCCCGTGATGTCTTACTGTATCCCATATTTTTGTAAGTTTCAAAGTTTTACAAATTCCATAGCGGTAACTATTTATCGGCCCCTTTAAAGCATGTGTGACTAATCACTGAATCACTAATCACTGAAAGATGATAAAATAAAACAGGAAGATATTTTAAGTGATCAGAACAGCTTAAATATCTATTCTAAGTGGTGGAATACAATTCTTGGAAAATTATTTATTATAAATGGTGTTGGTCTACTCTCTGCTTTTTAAACAATTTTTTTGTCTCTATCAAATTAGATAAACTGATATGTTTGATGTCTTCTAAATTGCAGAACTGGGTGTGTAAACTGACACAATGCATCCCCTTGTTTCTGGCACCAAGAATGGGTTTCATGAATGACAATTTCTTCATAGACAGGCATTGGGGGATGAGAGATGTAAGTGTATGAGAGTGTGGGTGGTTTGGGGATGATTCAAGGTCATTACAACTCCACCTCAGATCATTCTCCTAGGGAGTGTGCAATCTAGATCCTCTGTATGCACAGTGGCCGGTAGGGTTCCTGCCCCTATGAGAATCTAATGCTGCAACAGATCTAATAAGAGGCAGAAATCAGGCAGAGATGTGAGTGATGAGGAGCGGCTGTAAATACAGATGAAGTTTTGCTCAATGACTCACGTATTGCTTGCTTCCTTCTGTGTGGTACCAATCCATGGCATTGGGGTTGGAGACCACAGAACTAACAAATTTCTGATAAAATGTCCAAGGAATAAGTACTTTTTTTGATAACTTTTACTTGTGGAAAGTGCTCTGCTTTCAACTTTCAATTAATATTTTTGTGAAGTATATAATCCTGCACTGGCAATTGCAAAACTCCAGAAAATTAATTCTGTTTCATTGTGGCCCAGATCTCAGCTGTTATTAATAATTCTAATGCTGTGCTTAATCCTAAAGTTTGCACACATTTTCCCCCTGGTGGTGCCTTTAAGGTCTTTCTCAGTATATTTATAAGCACATGTTTGCCATCACTTTTTAGTCTGAAAACCCTTGGCATTTAGTTTTGGAGAAAGAGAAAAAAAGAACAGAAAAACAGAGAAGGAAAAATGTGCCCCCTAATTATTTTATGTTATGGATTTTGTTTATTCCTATGTGTACTTCCTAAATTTTCTACCATTCACATGTTAACTGTAGTGACAGGAAATTAAAAGTAATAAAAATTTCTAAGTCTTTTCACTAAAACGTATGTCTGCAGTAGTCTCATGTAGAGCATACCGACACAAACAAGTGTCAGAGTTTGTTTCTTTAGACATGTCTGTTTTTAATCAGTGAGGGAAAGTGTTGGCATAAGCTTTTCAGCATGGAGGTGAGCACCTCGCTTCTGTTTGGCAATAATGGAGTCACAGGCTCCTGCCTAAATCAATTGCTTGCCAGGAGAAAAGAGTCAAGATGGCTGGTCGAAGAAACAGGTGCCTTCCCTCTCAGGGTAAGGAACTTTCTTTCTTTATCAGGAGCTGATATGTGTGAGGGACCAATTATTACCATGTGTGCCACACATTCTCTATTTAATGAATGGTGGCATCTGTGTGGCTACCCTGCTCTTTTTCTGCCACTGCATATGGGTGTGTTGGGTATAAGAGCAAACTATGACAGTAATTCTGGATTTGATGATGCAAACTATATACAGCCACACATCTTGACTTTGGACCTGGAGTAGTATAAGTAGGTGAGAACATGGAGATTTTTTGAAGAATAAGGGCATTTATCATAAACATGTACAGTATTTTGAACTATTTTAGGGTGAAAAGTATGGACAAATGTGATACATGCAAAGAGACATCCATACAGTTATTGATGGTGGCTATACCATCATTAATTTCACATGTGTGCTAACTCGATCCCAATTTTGTGAAGCTATTTATTTCTTTGCTCAGAAGTCAGTTCAAATTTAAACAATAATATGTAAATTAATGATGGAAGTGCCTTAATCATTGCTCCTGATGGGTTGGGACCTGAGCATGTGATTTTTTTTTTTTCTAGGAAAAGTCTACCATGATGTTAAAAAGATAAACTAGAAAGAGAAGAGTTGCTTTTCATCCTATGACTTGTTGTCATATCAATCTTCTACTATTGCGACTGTGTTTCAAATGTAATACAACAGTTGCCCTGTGATCCTGCCTATGAAGAGACGATGTAGATATTTAGGAAGAAGAGAGAAACGAAGGGAATAGCAGAAGAGGGAAACCCCAAACAGGAACGTGGTGCCTGATCCCTGTCTTATCCTCAACTCCTTCTTATAAAAAGAGTAAGTTCCTCTACAGCCTACATCATGATTACCTGGATCTGCCTTACTTGCAACTAAAAACTTCAAAACTACAACCCTCTCAAAGAAAAATTACCTTATCTGTGCTCCATGGCTCTCCTCTACCTTCTACCATTACGGTGAACAAAATCAAAATCTACTTCTTGGCTAATCTGTTTATTTTGTCAATGTACATGTGTATCAGCTAGAATACAGCTACGTGAGATTAACAATACCTACAAAATTAGTCACTTAAAACACGAAGACATTCTTAAACAACATATAATGAAAGTTTTATTTTTACTGACCACAAGTCAATAAACAAATAATTAAAAAATAATTATACATTTGGAAATAGTAGCATCACATGGACATTATTTTATTGTAGCCAAAATAAGAGAAATCAGGAGAGAAATATGGTACAATTGACCTATAAACCCTAGTTTACAGGAAAATATCATATATATATATATATAGAAAATCAATCTGCTAATTTAAATGAGGTATTGAAATTTATTTTGTCAAAGGAATGGAGAATTGAATAACTTCTAAATACAATGCATAGAAACTTTGTGGCCATATATATGCAGAAACTAACTCTCTAAGTAAAGTTTTAAAAAAGGAAACACATAGATACAAAACAATCTTTCTAGATAATAAGAATACTTTGATAATATTGCTAGCATAAGGCAGGATCTATAGATTTAATTTAAAAGCTGTCAAATCAAGTAAGCCAATAAAAAATTATTTTTAATTATTGAAGTGGAAGTAAATAGTTTGGCTTAATTTTTATATTAAATGTTCAAATCAGTAAAACAAACCAACAGAACTTTGTTTCAGAACCAGGAACCAAGTGTGGTTTAACCTCTAAACCAATCAAGGCAATTTCTCACACTGACAGAAAAAGGGAAAAATACATATGATCACTTTAACAGATACATAAAAAGTATTTAGTGAATTTCAAAGACCACCCTAAGAGGAGTAAATTGTGAATAAAGTGGGCCTTCCTTAATACAATAAATATATATAGAAATAATAAAACTATAGTGGTTAACACGCTTTGTTAAAATCTATTTAAATCTTTTCAGCTAGGTCAGTATTATCCTGGAAGTCTTAAATAGAGGCAAATGGAGTCAAATGTAAGATCTAGACAAAGGCAAATAAAACTTAACAATCTTTGACAACAATATGGTGTATGCAGAAATTCCCAAAGAAATCTGCCAATAAATTATGAGAAAAATCCTCCTGTTTCTGTTTCTCTACAGAACTCTAGCACAATGAATGTTTTGTGGATTATAAGAATATAAACTATAAATTTATGCAGTGATATATCTACCACCATATTACCATACAGTTCATCACCCTGAAATCCCTCTCGACCCACCCTGTGGAAATGAACACGTCCAATTTCCCACCTTCTTCCAATTCATCTGTTGTCTGCCTCTATATTTTTGTCTTTTCCAGAATGTTGTACAAATGAGATCACTCAATATGCAGCTCTTTGCAAGCGGCTTCTTCGTTCGCTTGGTAAAATGCATTTAAGATTTGTCCCTGTTACTGTGGGAGCTAACGGCTCACTCTGTTTCACTGTTGAATAACATCCCGCATTGAACCGTGAGGACACGCTTGAGGCTGAAGTCAACATGCCAGGATGTCAGGATAGACAGACTGAAAAAGTCGAATTGGTGAAACCATTGAGCTGTTCAAATTACCACCGGAATTTTCAACAGGAGAGCAACACATACTATTATTGCTTTAGTCAAGCTTTATTTTTCAGTAAGATCCATAATAAATTTTTTTCAAATACACTAAAATGTAGCATCGGATTGTATGGGTTAAATACTTATATCTAGAGATTTCGGTATTAAAATCCAACCTTCAGTAATGACAACGTTTCAGGCACGTTAGGGTCTTCAATAAGTAATTTGTGAAATCCGCAGAAAATTCAGTTACATTTTAGAAAAATAAAATACCAAATGTACTAACTGCAGCCAATACTGCTCGAAGTCACATTGTCCTCTTGCCTTCCCTTTTTAAACATTCATTTCAAGAATGAACAAATAGCATAAAAATTGTTATAAATCGAGTCCTTGCTGCAGAAACTCGCCGGTGCTTGACCAGGAGAAGCAGAACACGTGGAAGAGAGGAGGGTCCCACCAGCCAGCCCTAAAATGGGCTGAGGTCCTCACACACGTGTTCAGGGGAACCCAGCAGGGGAGGCGGGCTGCACGCCCCTCCCCACCCCTTTTCTGTCTGATTCACTCTCAAGCTGTGTGCTCACTCTTATGGGGTAAAACCCTCCTATTTTCACAGTCAGAGTTGCTGGTTTAGTTCATTTAAGATATATTCGACTGTAAAAAAAATGAAGAGCAGATAAACTAATTTTTTTAAAATAATTTTATTAAATCGTAATTGTGTACATTGGTGCAATCATAGGGCAGAATGTGCTTCATATACAATCAGAAACATTTTGATCGTACTGTGAGAGATAGCCCTCATAGTATTTTCTTAATCACTATATAAAGACATTGATAAACTAATTTTGAATCTATTTTATTTTCCCTCCTGTCACCGTTGCCTAAGGACAATTTCTAATACCTGGTGAGCAGAAGAACGATGGGACTGAGTATTTTTGCAGACTACAGAAGTCATGGGTGGGCTCGGCGCCTGTGGCTCAACGGGCTGAGGTGCCAGCCATGTACACCTGAGCTGGCGGGTTCGAATCCAGCCCGGGCCCACCAAACAACAATGACAGCTGCAACCAAAAAATGGCCGGGTGTTGTGGCGGGTGCCTATAGTTCCAGCTACTTGGGAGGCGGAGACAAGAGACTCGCTTGAGCCCAGGAATTGGAGGTTGCTGTGAGCTGTGATGCCACAGCACTCTATCCAGGGTGACAGCTTAACGCTCTGTCTCAAAAAAAAAAAAAAAAAAAGAAAGAAAGAAAGAAAGAAATGGTGTTGACATAGTTTAGGACATGGAATCATAAGCAAAACAGCACACTGTTTGAATAAAGAGCGAGTTGGTATTTAAAAAAAAAAAGAAAAGAAAAAAATTAAAAACAAATAACTAACTAAAATAAAATAATGTATTTTAAAAAGCCACCAGGTGGCACACTGAAAATAGGGTACCTTATGGATCCAGCATTTAGCCTGACAAAGGAAAGAAAAGGTCTTTCCTTGCATGTTGATGTTACATTAAGTTGGCCAAAAAGAAGTCTCACTGTGTCGCCCTCAGTAGAGTGCCATGGCGTCACACCTCGCAGCAACCTCAAACTCTTGGGCTCAAGAGATCCTCTTGCCTCAGCTTCCCAAGTAGCTGGTACGACAGGCGCCCGCTACAACTCCTGGCTATTTTTTTGCTGTAGTTGCTATTGTTGTTTGGTAGGCCCAGACTGGGTTCAAACCTCAGTGTATGTGGCTGGCACCCTAGCCACTGAGCTACAGGTGCCAACCCCCCAAAAAATTAAAAAAAAAAAAATCTACTGAGGTGAATTTTTTGCAAAACAATCTACTTCCGTGAAGTTTTCCTTTATAATTTTCAAAACAGACACATTTGTATTTGATCCTTACTAAAGCCCTATGAGGTTATATTTATTTTACAGATGGGGAAACTGAGGCCAATCCAAGTTAGGCCATTTGTCCAAGGCCATATTTTGAAAGGAGAATCGAGCTGGGTGGGAACTCCATTCTTCTGACTCTCTGCAGTGGTCTGTGCTGTACCCTCCTCTGAGTCCTTAAAACTGTGTCTGGGCTACTTTCTTTCTTTTTTTTTTTTTTGTGGTTTTTGGCCGGAGCTGGGTTTGAACCTGCCACCTCCGGCATATGGGGCAGGTGCCCTACTCCTTTGAGCCACAAGCACCACCCTGGGCTACTTTCTAAGTGGATCAGAGGACTGCCTTTATAATCAGTCTTTTGGAGCTCAGTTTTGCCTTTTAGCCTTGACCTGGGGCCGTTGTCCTGATCCTTTGCTTTCATGGTTGCTCTGTCCAATTTTTACTTTTCTGTTTCCTTTCCTCAGCCACCATTTAGGCTTCTG
This sequence comes from Perodicticus potto, assembly GCA_963574655.1. Lineage (NCBI taxonomy): Eukaryota > Metazoa > Chordata > Mammalia > Primates > Lorisidae > Perodicticus > Perodicticus potto. The sequence continues at coordinate 50,919 of CAUYRH010099798.1, read as the reverse complement.
GGTTGGTGACAGCGTGGGGTCTGGGTTTCTGTCTGTGTTACTGGTGTGTGCAGATGACTAGAAGGACAAGTAAGAATGCAGACTTAGTGTTAGACCTGTAGAATTTGAGGATTTGTGACATAGCCGAGACTAGCACCATTGCATATATGGATGCCAGTCAGATGCTGGTTAGAAGTTGCTATCTATCTCTCTCTCTATCTATTTATTTATTTTTGAGACAGAGTTTTACTTCGTTGACCTCAGTAAAGTACCATGGCGTCACAGCTCACAGCAACCTCAAACTCAGGCTCAAGTGATCCTTTGGTGGCAGCCTTCCAAATAGCTGGGCTACAGGTGCCCACTACAAACCCCCACTGATTTTTCTATTTTTAATAGAGAGGGGGTTCTCACTATTGTTCAGGCTGCTCTTGAACTCCTGAACTCAAGCAATCCACCTGCCTCTGCCTCCCAGAGTGTTGGGATTACAGGCATAAGTCACTGAGCCTGCCTGGTCTTAGCAGTTGCTATTTAGAACTATGACATTGGCTTGGTGCCCATAGCACAGTGGTTACGGTGCCGGCCACATACACCGAGGCTGGCAGGTTCAAACTCGGCCCAGGCCTGCTAAACAACAATGACACCTGCAAAAAAACAAAATCCAAATAGTCCCAGCTGCTTGGGATGCTGGCTCAGCACCTATAGTACTGTGGTTAGGGTGCCAGCCACATACACTGAGGCTGGCAGGTTTGAACCCGGCCTGGGCCAGCTAAACAACAATGACAACAACAACAACAACAATAAGAATAGCTGGGCATTGTGGCAGGCACCTGTAGTCCCAGCTACTTGGGAGGCTGAGGCAAGAGAATCGCTTGAGCCCAAGAATTTGAGGTTGCTGTGACGCCACAGCACTCTACTGAGGGTGACATAGTGAGACTTTGTCTCAAAAAACAATAATTAAAAAATAGAACTGAGGCGGCACCTGTGGCTAAAAGGAGTAGGGTGTTGGCCCCATATGCTGGAGGTGGCCGGTTCAAACCCAGCCCCAGCCAAAACCTGCAAAAAAAAAATAATAAAAATAAAAAATGTTATCTGGCTTAAAAAAATAGAACTGCAACACTTAGAAGCTGCAAAATCTGTAGCTTTGGGGCTGGGGAGGAGCAGTGGGTCAGGGGAGCATAGATGGTGGTAGGTGGTGGTGTATGGAGCCAGCCTTTGTCTCTGCCTCCCTTCCTTCCCTAGGGATCTGCTGCTCACCTCTGGTGTACTTCTCCCAGAGGGGCACTAGGGGGAAGCACACAACAGTAGAAGGGACCAGAGCTTCACAGTCACAGGATCTGACTTGGGATTCTAGAAGCTACCCTGTTCAGCTACAGTGTGAACTTCACCTCTTTGAACCTCAGCATTGCTCATGCGAATATGGGTTTAATGTGAGGCAGGATAGCAAAGTGGCCTGAATTTGTGCCCACACTTTTCCCATCTGTGTGACTCTGGCTGTTATTGAACTTCTCTGTGCCTCAAATTCCTCATCTATAAAGTGTAGGTAGTAATAGTTTCTTTTCACGTGGTGATAACAAGACCGGTACATGGTAAGTGCTACATAGATGTTAACTATTGCATGGTAGCTCACACCTGTAATCCCAGAACTCTGGGAAGCCGAGGCAGGTAGATTGCTTGAGCTCAGGAATTAGAGATCAGCTTGAGTAGGAGTGAGACCCTGTCTCTACTAAACATAGAAAAACTAGCTAGGTATTGTGACAGGTGTCTGTAGTTCCAGCTATTTGGGAGGCAGAGGCAAGAGGATCTCTTGAGCCCAAGAGTTTGAGGTTGCTGTGAGCTATGACACCGTAGCACTCTACCCAGGACCACAGAGACTTGGTCTCAAAAACAAATAAACAAGGGCCGGACGCAGTCACTCCCGCCTGTAATCCTAGCACTTTGGGAGGCTGAGGCAGGTGGATTGCTTGAGTTCATGAGTTCGAGACCAGCTTGAGCAACAGCAAGACCCTGTCTCAAAAAATTGGCTAGCTAGGCAGTGCCCGAAGCTCAGTAAGTAAGGCACCGGCCACATACACTGAGGCTGGTGGGTTCAAACCCAGCCTGAGCCTGCTAAAACAACAATGACAAGTGCAACCAAAAAAACAGCTGGATGTTGTGGTGGGTGCCTGTAGTCCCAGCTACTTGGGAGGATGAGGCAAGAGAATCGCTTAAGTCCAAGAGTTTGAGGTTGCTGTGAGCTGTGATGCCATTGCACTCTACCGAGGGCGACAGCTTGAGACTCTGTCTCAAAAAAATAAAAAAATAGGACAGTGGCTTTGGCTCAAAGGAGTAGGGCACTGGTCCCATGTGTGGGAGGTGCTGGGTTCAAACCCAGCCCTGGCCAAAAACATAAAAAAATAAATTGGCGAGCTCATGTAGACTCAGCTACCCAGAAGGCTGGGCAAGTGAATTGCTTGAGCCCAGGAATTTGAGGTTGGTGTAAGCTATGACGCCATGCCATGGCACTCTACCCAGGGTGACGAAGTGAAACTCTGTCTCAAAAAAAAAAAAAGAAAGAAAGAAAAAGAAAAGAAAAAAGAAACACCCTATTTTATTTTAGCCCTTCCCCTCACCTCCACCCCCTTGCCATTCTGGGGCCAGGACTCTCAAAGGCAAGAGCACTCCCTCTGAGAACAAGCAGAACAGATTATTGTAACTGACCATGACCACCTACCGTGTTAGGTGTATTATGTGCCTTATTCCATTTAACCCTCATGCTAATTCAGTAAATATATCAAAGGCCCATTTTATAGCTAAGAAAACAGAGGCTCAGAGATTTAAGCCACGTGCCCAAGGTCACACAGCTAGTAAGTGGCAGAGCCCAGAGCAGAGCCCAAGTTCATGCTCGCTCAGAGCTGAGCTCTTTGCAGTATTCCTCTGGGCAGCCCGGAAACTGGACCCTTGGAGGTTGCCCCAGGCTCCAGCAGAACAGAATATTCTCTGCTAAAGAATTCCCTTCTAAAATTGTAAGTTGTGGGGCGGGGAGGGGAAAAACCTACCTAATGGGTACTACAAACACTATTTGTGTGATGGGCACACTTACAGCTGCGACTAAAGCATTACAAAGCGATCCATGTAACCTAAAACATTTGTACTCCCTTAATATTTTGAAATCTAAAAGAAAAATTCCCTTTTATAAATTGGTTCAAATTCTGCCTGTCTTACCCTTCTTTCCCCAAACAGAATTTCCTGGAATTCTGAATGGAATAAATGGAATGGAACAAATTGAAAGGGAACCCAGCAGGGTGGAAGGGAGCAGAATGGTGTAGGATGAGGTAGAACCGGAATGTGTGAGATGAGGCTGCCTCAGCTCCTCTGATTGGTCAGGTTATCGCTACAGGTCAGACAGTGGTCAGTGACCATTTCAGAGTAGTTTCCCCTCTCTCTCTCCTTTTTTTTAAATTTTTTTTTCTGAGACAGGGTCTCTGTCTGTCGCCCAGGTTGTAGTGCAGTGGTATGATCATAGCTCATTGCAGCCTTGATCTCCTGGGCCTAAGAAATCTTCCTGTGTAGCTGGGACTACAGGCATGTGCCACTCTATCCACTTAACTTTTTTATTTATTTATTTATTTTTTTGAGACAGTGTCTCACTTTGTTGCCCTCGGTAGAGTGTGGTGGCATGGCGTCACAGCTCACAACAACCTCTAACTCTTGGGTTGAAGCTATTCTCTTGCTTCAGCCTCCTGAGTAGCTGGGACTATAGGCACCTGCCACAACGCCCAGGTATTTTTTTCTTGCAGTTGTCATTGTTGTTTAGCAGGCCCAGGCTGGGGTCAAACCTGCCTGCCTTGGTGTACGTGGCTGGTGCCCTACCCACTGAGCTATGGGTGCTGTCTTATCCAGTTAACTTTAATTTTTTTTTTTTTTTTGTAGAGACCGAGTCTCACGTTATCGCCCTCGGTAGAGTGCCGTGGCCTCACACAGCTCACAGCAACCTCCATCTCCTGGTCTTAGGCAATCTCTTGCCTCAGCCTCTCAAGTAGCTGGGACTACAGGCGCTCGCTACAACGCCTGGCTATTTTTCTGTTTTGCAGTTCAGCCCAGGCCGGGCTTGAACCTGCTACCTTTGGTATATGGGGCTGGCGCCCTACTTGATGAGCCACAGGCGCCGCCCAACTTTTAATTTTTTTAGTAGACATTGGGTCTCATTATGTTGCCCAGGCTGGTTTTGAACTGTAGTCCTCCTGCTTCAGTTTTCCAAAGTGCTGGAATTATAGGTCTGAGCCAGTGCACCCAGCACCCCCTTTTCTTTCATTGGCTAAAGGATGGTGTGTCCTGGAGGCTAGATAGAGTCAATGGGGTCTGGGAGTTACCAGAGGCAAATGAGGGACAGATGAGCTGGGCTATGAGCTGGGCTATGATCTGGGTGCATGCCATGGACAGAGATGCAGCTGGAGCTTGGGAATTCTCAGGAGCTAGGCTGCAGGAGCTTCTGGAACTGTAGGTTGCACTGTTGGGTGGGAGGCCCCAGTTGCTGGGCCTGGAGGGAGCTGCAAGTTCAGGAACTTTCTTTCTTTCTTTCTTTTTTCTCTTTTTTGAAATTATTTATTTGGTTCCTTATTTATCCTCCCCTCTCTCCAGCTGAGGAATATTCTTTTTTTTTTGAGATAGAGTCTCACTATGTCACCCTCAATAGAGTGTTGTGGTGTCACAGCTTACAGCAACCTCAAACTCTTGGGCTTAAGAGATTCTCTTGCTGGCAGCACCTGTGGCCCATGGAGTAGGGCGCCAGCCCCATATACTGAAGGTGGCGGGTTCAAACCCTGACTCAGCTGAACTGCAAAACAGAAAAATAGCCGGGCGTTGTGGTGGGCACCTGTGGTCCCAACTACTCAGGAGGCTGAGGCAAGAGACTTGCCTAAGCCCGGGAGTTGGAGGTTGCTGTGAGCTGTGTGATGCCACAGCACTCTACCAAGGGTGATAAAGTAAGACTCTGTCTCTGCAAAAAAAAAAAAGAGAGAGAGAGAGAGATTCTCTTGCTTTAGCCTCCCAAGTAGCTGGGACTACAGGTACCTGCCATAACGCCTGGCTATTTTTTGTTGCAGTTGTCATCGTTGTTTAGCTGGTCCGGGCTGGGTTCAAACCCACCAGCCTGGGTGTATGTGGCTGGTGCTGTAACCACTGTGCTATGAGCACCAATAATTTTTATTTTATTTTATTTTATTTTTGAGACAGCAGCTCACTCTGTCGCCCTGGGTTGAGTGCTGTGGCGTCATCACAGCTCACAGCAACCTCAAACTCGTGGGCTCAAGTGATTCTCTTGCCTTAGCCTCCCAAGTAGCTGGGAATACAGGTGCCTGTCACAACGCCTGTTTATTTTTCTATTTTTAGTAGAGGTGGGGTCTGTCTCTTGCTCAGGCTGGTCTCAACACCTGAGCTCAAGCAATCCACTTGCTTCAGCCTTCCCCAAGTGCTACGATGATAGGTGTGAGCCACTGTACCTATAATTTTTCTTTCTTTTTTTTTTTTTTTCTGAGACAGAGCCTCAAGCTGTCACCCTGGATAGAGTGCCATGGTATCACAGCTCATAGCAACCTCCAACTTCTGGGCTCAAGCAATTCTCTTGCCTCTTCCTCCCAAGTAGCTGGGACTACAGGCACCCGCCACCATTTTTTGGTTGCAGCCGTCATTGTTGTTTGGCGGGCCTGGGCTGGATTCGAACCCACCAGCTCAGGTGTACGTGGCTGGCGCCTTAGCCTACTGAGCCACAGGCTCTGAGCCTATAATTTTTCTTTTTCATATAATAAATTTTTATTTATTTTTATTTTTTATTTTTTATTTTTTGAGACAGAGCCTCAAGCTGTCACCCTGGATAGAGTGCCGTGGCATCCACAGCTCACAGCAACCTCCAATTCCTGCGAGTCTCTTGCCTCTGCCTCCCAAGTAGCTAGGACTACAGGCGCTCGCCACACGCCTGGCTATTTTTTGATGCAGTTTGGCCGGGGCCGGGTTCGAATCCACCATCCTCGGTATATGGGGCCGGCGCCTTACTCACTGAGCCACAGGCGCCGCCATCGGGATTTTTTTTTAAAGGAAATGGAATGGCATAGAGTAGAGTAGAATAGGAAGTATCAGTGTGCCTCACTCATAGGGAGAATATGGTCTGTGAAACATTTGTTTATTTGGTCCTGTTGTAAAATGTCTAATTATGAGTTGAAGTAAAATAGTTTTGACTGATCCAGGCCTCAGGGTTCAGCAGGTACTCTTGGGATGAATGGCAAATAGAAGGCTCATTTACTGGAAAGGAATTGCCCTTTCTTATCATTTCTTGCCTCTGTTACTTATTGTCCTTTCTTTCTAGTCAGTTCAGCAATACATTACAAAAAAAAATTTCATAAAATATCCATCATTTTTGGCTCGGCGCCTGTGGCTCAACAGGCTAAGGCGCCAGCCACGTACACCTGAGCTGGCGGGTTCGAATCCAGCCCAGGCCCACCAAACAACAATGACGGCTACAACCAAAAAATGGCCGGGGCGTTGTGGCAGGCACCTGTAGTCCCAGCCACTTGGGAGGTGGAGGCAGGAGACTCGCTTGAGCCCAGGAATTGGAGGTTGCTGTGAGCTGTGATGCCACAGCACTCTATCCAGGGTGACAGCTTGAGGCTCTGCCTCACAAAAAAAAAAAAAAAAAATCCATCATTTTTTAAAGTATTGTATATCTAGCTGGGTGTGGTGACTCATGCCTCTAATCTCAGCACTTGAGAAGGCTGAAAAAGGAGGATCACTTGAGCCCAGGTTTCTGAGACCAGCCTGGGCAACCGTGAAACCCTTGTCTCTACAAAAATAGAAAAATTAGTTAGACCTGGTGGCGCTGGCCTGTAATCCCAGCTCCTCAAGAGCAAGGGGATTGCTTGAGCCCAGGAGTTGGAGGCTGCAATGAGCTATGATGATGTCACTGTACTCCAGGGAAAAAATAAAATGCTATATGTGGAGAGGGTGTTCTCTGCACCCCACTTCTGTTGTTTTACTGGAAATGGAACTCTCTCCCTGCTCTGCCCCATCTCATTATGTTCCTGCTTCTGTGCCTCCCATGTTCCCCTGAGTGTGTCAAACTCTGTCCTGCAAAGTCTTTGCCCTTCCTGCTCCTCCCACCTGGATCACTCCTTTCTGGTGTTTCCCAGCCTGGTTCCTTTGTGTCCTTCAGAATTTACTGGATCACTTACCTGAAAAGTCCAAGGTTACAGTTGGTACCTGGTGCTCAAGTGAATTCACCATTCTTTAGGTTTCTCTCTGTTTCTGGGCTCTCCTGCCAGGGAGGCTCATTCTTGGGCAGGCCCGTCCCTGTGGTGGCGAGATGGCTGCCTGCAGCTCCATCGCTATAATCTATCAGGTCAACAGCTCCCAAGCATAGAGAGTTTCTCTTTCCCAATAACTTGATGCTAGTAAATGTCCTAGCATCAAGTGTCATTGTCCAGGTCAGGGTCATGAGCCCATTCCTGGACATGATCTGGGGTCAGCCCCACAAAAGAACATACACTGAACATGTGGAAGAGGTGGTTCCTCCCAACGTGTAAAGGCGCTGTTATCAAATAGGACAAATGAATGATGGGGAGGCAAAAGCACAGCTGCCCACCCATCGTCCTTGACCTCCTTACAGACCGTAGGAGCCCTCGCTTACTCCCAACACCACTGTTTACTTCCTTCATAGCACAAATGATCTTACTTGAGTTAACTCTTCAGGGCCTTCCACTCTTCTGGATTGAGAGGGCAGACACCTTGCCTTGTTTTGATCACCGTTGTATCCCCGGTACTTGAAACAGTGCCTGTACACAGTAAGTGCTTGATCAAGGCTTGTGGGAGGAATTTACTTGGAGAGCCAGACACTTTTGCTTTCTTTTTTTTTTTTTTTTTTTTTATACAGAGCCTCAACCTGTCACCCTGGAAAGAGTTCCGTGGCATCACAGCTCACAACAACCTCCAATTCCTGGGCTCAAGCGAGGCTTCTGCCTCCGCCTCTCAAGTAGCTGGGACTACAGGCGCCCGCCACAAGGCCTGGCCATTTTTTGGTTGCAGCCGTCGTTGTTTGGCGGGCCCGGGCTCGATTCGAACCTGCCAGCTCAGGTGTACGTGGCTGGTGCCTTAGCCCGTTGAGCCACAGGCACCAAGCCCACTTTTGCTTTCTTAAGAATCTCCCACTTGGGCTGGGTGTGGTGGCTCACGCCTGTAATCCTAGCACTGTGGGGAGGCCAAGGCAGGTGGATAGCTTGAGCTCAGAGTTCAAGACCAGCCTGAGCAAAAGTGAGACCCTGACTCTACTAAAAATAGAAAAACTGAGGCAAGAGGCTCGCTTGAGCCTAAGAGTTGGAGGTTGCTGTGAGCTTTGATGGCACCGTACTCTACCCAGGGCAACAGCTTGAGACTCTTGTCTCAAAAAGCAAACAAACAGTCTCCCACTTGAGGTTGTTACATGCCAGGCAGTAATATTTCCCTCACTGAGGATCAATCCTTTCAGAATAAGTAGTTTCAAAACCTGTTTGACCCCTGGGTGGCACCTGTGGCTCAGTCGGTAAGGTACCGGCCCCATATACCGAGGGTGGCGGGTTCAAACCCGGCCCCAACCAAACTGCAACAAAAAAATAGCCGGGCGTTATGGTGGGCAACTGTAGTCCCAGCTACTTGGGAGGCTGAGGCAAGAGAATTGTCTAAGCCCAGGAGTTGGAGGTTGCTGTGAGCTGGGTAACGCCATGGCACTTTACCAAGGGCAATAAAGTGAGACTCTCTCTCTAAAAAAGAACAAAAAACCTGTTTGATCCACTGTCTTACCAGCTATTGTCCTATTTCTCTGCTCCTTTTCAAAATAGAACTGCACAGAAGAATGGTTTAGGGATGGGCGCAGTGGCTCATGCCTGTAATCCCAGCACTCTGTGAGGCCGAGACAGGTGGATGACTTGAACTCAGGAATCTGAGACCAGCCTGAGCAAGAGCGAGACTTCCTCTCTAAAAATAGCCAGACGTTGTGGTAGGTGCCTGTAGTGCCAGCTACTTGAGAGGCTGAGGCAAGAGGATCACTTGAACCCAAGAGTTTGAGGTTGCTGTGAGTTATGATCCCATTGTACTCTACTGGGGCAAGAAAGTGAGACTCAAGTCTCAAAAAAAAAAAGAGTGGTCTACACTTGTGTGATTGCTTCCTAACTTGCAGTATTGTTCAGCTCACTTTCCTGTTTTCCTCCCTTACCAGGAGCCCCTCCTGCCCAGGCTCCTTTGCCAGTTCCTCACCATCATCCTGACTTCTAAGTGTGGTAGTGCCACGGGCTGCTGTCCCCTGTCCACTCCTCTACCTACATTTTCTCCTGAGGACATTCATCTTGTCCATGGCTCTGAGTACCATCTGCACATTGATAACTCACCAAATTTAAATCTCTAGCCCTGACTCTCAAACACTGACTTCTAGAAGTATCTATATAATCTGACCTCTTGTCTTGGCTATCAAACTTGAGTGTCCAAATCAAAATTCTTTCCAAAAGTTTATCTGTCTCCTGTGCGTGGAGACCTTCACCAGAAGTACATATTTTCCTCTCCATAGGATTTTTTTTTTTTTTTTGAGACAGAGTCTCACTATGTCACCCTCAGTAGAGTGCTATGGTATCACAGCTCACAGCAACCTTCAACTCCTGGGCTTAGGTGATTCTCTTGCCTCATCTTTTATTGAGTTATGCCTTTCCACGTTAGACTGGTACATAATGAACATGATTTTACAAGCTAGACATTCATTTTCCAACTCACAGTTACTCAAACTGTGTTTCTTCTCTGAATGCTATTTTTACACCAGTTATTTCAAATAATCTTTACACCTTTGAAGCTGAATGTAGTCCAGGTACGGTGGCTCATGCCTGCAATCCTAGGCTTTGGGAGGATGATGCAGAGGATTGGTAGAGGCCAGGAGTTCCAGACATGCTGGGGCAACACAGTGAGACCCATCTCTACAAAAAAATAAAAAAAACATTAGCTGGGCATGGGGGCATGTGCCTATAGTCCTAGCTATTGAGGAGGCTGAGGTGGGAGGATCACTTGAGCCTAGGAGGAGTTCAATGCTGCAGTGAGCTATGATTGAGCCACAGCACTCCAGCCTGGGTGACAAAGTGAGACCCAGCCTCTAAAAGAAACTTGAAAACAAGTAAAATGAATATACACCTTCTTCAAGGTGTATATTCTTATATTTTAGTTGTCCTAAAAAATAGGAAGATATAATGGGCTATAGTAGTAGGCCCCCACTTTTGTTGTTTTTGTTAAAGCATGTAATGATAACTCACAGCCTTTGGACCAACTTCTTTCATTGTTTTTTGTAATACAATAATTATCATTTGGGGGAAAAGATTCTTAACCTTGATTATTTTGGCAAAATTGCTCCTTCCTTGGTTTTCCCCATGTTCATTCCAGGATACCATAATCCATAATCTGCTGCTTCATCTACAAACCCAGACGGCATTCCCTCATCCCCACACTAATCCATCTGCAAGTCCCCTGGTTCATCTCCAAATAAAACTCAAATCCGTCCCTCCTCCCAGCCCTTGCCTGTATGCCTGGCACTGTGCTCTCTTGGCTGGATTACTGCAGTAATCTCCTAACTGGCCTCCCTCATTCCCCTCTTGTTCCCTTTCAGTCCATTCTCTACACAGCAAACAGCAGGATCTTTTAAAACTAATCAGGTCATGTTGATCCCAGATTTAAACCTTTCAAAGGCTTCCCAGCACTTAGAGTAAAATCTGAAATCCTTGCCCCAGCTTTCTGGTCCAGATTGCATTGCAACTCTAGTCTTCCCCAATTACTGCTGGTCCACCAGGCACTGAACACACTGATCTCCCCATCTTTGGGCCTTTGCACTTGCTATTTTTCCTGCTGGGAAATTTCGTTCCCCAATTCCATGTGACTGATTCCTGCTCATCTTTCAGGTCTCAGCTTACATGTTACCTCCTCAGGAGAAGCCCTCCCTGATTCCCTTTTCTACGTATCACTAGTTTATTCCTTGGTCATGATCTGTAGGGAAGCACTTTGGGGGCACACTGGCTAGTTCTACCACTCTGTGACCATGTGACCTTAGCCATTCACCTCTCTGTCCTTCAGTTTCCTCATCTGTAAAAAGGGGTATGCTAATAATAGTACCTCATAGGATCAGTACCCAGCATAGAGTAAGCACTAAGTAAATAATAACCGGTAGTTTACTATTCCTTCATGGCACATTTCTTGGGATTTAATTATTTTGATTTCTGAAATGTAAGCCTTGCAGAAACAGGGATCGTGCCTCTTGTATTTACTGCTGTGGCCCTAGCACAGTGGCTGGTGTCTAGGAGATGCTTACTTATGTTGTTGGATGAACGCTTGAACACACATGATCTCAGCCCTTATGGAGCTGACCTTGTCCTACTTACCCTTCAACCCCTGGCTATTTTATTTATTTATTTATTTTTTTGTAGAGACAGAGTCTCACTTTATCGCCCTCTGTAGAGTGCTGTGGCGTCACATAGCTCACAGCAACCTCCAGCTCTTGGGCTTAGGCAATTCTCTTGCTTCAGCCTCCTGAGTAGCTGGGACTACAGGCGCCCGCCACAACACCCAGCTATTTTTCTGTTGTTGTTGTTGCAGTTTGGCCAGGGCGCAGGTTTGAACCTGCCACCCTCGGTATATGGGGCCGGTGCCCTACCCACTGAGCCATAGGCGCCACCCTATTTATTTATTTTTTTGAGACAGAGTCTCACTCAGTTGCCCTGGGTAGAGTGCCTTGACATCATAACCCACAGACAACATCTTCAAACTCTTGGGCTCAAGCGATCCTCTTGTGTCAGCCTCCCAAGTAGCTGGGACTATAGGAGCCTGCCACAACACCCAACTAGTTTTCCTATTTTTAGTAGAGACGGGGTCTCACTCTTGCTCAGGCTGGTCTTGAACTCCTGAGCTCAAGCAGTCCACTGGTCTCGGCTTCCCAGAGTGCTAGAATTACAGTCATGAGCCACCTCACCGGCCCAATACCTGGCTATTTTAGAGATATGAAAACTGAGACCCTAAATGTGGGGTGATTTGAGCAATGCTTCCGGTGGGGGGAGTGGGGAGAGGTACAATTTCTACTTGTCAGAAATGTGACGAAACTCTCTTCTTTGACACTGCCTGTGGAGGTGGCAGCCATCTCATGCTTGGCATCACGGCTGCTCTCGGAAGCAGACCGTGAAGCTCAAGTTTGTCAAATAGAGGACCAAGAAGTTCATCTGACGCTGGCCAGACTGATATATCAAAATTAAGCCTAACTGGCAGAAACCCAGAGGTACAGGGTGTGGAGAAGATTCAAGGGCCAGATCTTAGTGCCTAATTCTGGTTATGGGAACAACAAGAACACACAGCACATGCTGCCCAGTGGCTTCTGGAAGTTCCTCGTTCACAAGGTCAAGTAGCCGGAAGTACTGCCCATGTGCAACAGCTCTTACTGTGCTGAGATTGTTCACAGTGTTTCCTCCAAGAAGCACAAAGCCATCCTGGAAAGAACCAGAGGCACCAATCCCAAGGCCAACTAGTGCAGTGAAAACAATGAATAGACAGCTCATGTGCATGTTGCGTTAGTGTTTAAATCAAACCATGACAACTGCAAAAAAAAAAAAAAAACCCCAAACATGATGAAGCATCAAAAACTCATGGAACATGGGCGGTGCCTGTGGCTCAGCGAGTAGGGCACCGACCCCATATACTGAGGGTGGCGGGTTCAAACCCGGCCCCGGCCAAACTGCATCAAAAAATAGCCGGGCGCTGTGGTGGGTGCCTGTGGTCCCAGCTACTCGGGAGGCTGAGGCAGGAGAATCGCCTAAGCCCAGGAGTTGGGGGTTGCTGTGAGCTGTGACTCCATAGCACTCTACCGAGGGCGATAAAGTGAGACTGTCTCTAAAAAAAAAAAAAAAAACTCATGGAACCTGCTACCTCCACCTTGAACACAAGTCACAGCCTTTTATTCTAGGAATAAAAAGTAGGGCAAAATTTTCATCACAATAGAAGTTAAGAATAAGGAAAACCTGAGCTCTCTCTATGGAGCAGCAGGATGGATTTTAGTGCTAAAGACTAAGATGACACTGACACCGCAGTTGTGCCTTCCTGGGGAAGACAATTACCCTGTCCAGGTAATTGTGCTCCACCCCCAATTTTGTTTTTGTCACATTTAGGAATCCAGAGCCTTTGTTTTACAAATGCAAGGACAGAGGCGCAGAGAGGAGGACTTGCTGGACTCCACATTGTGAATTAAACCCAAATCTTCTGGCTTCTAGGAAAGATTCCTTTAAGCCCTAATGATGAAATGATGCAAAATCTGTTAATATGAGAATAGAGAGAAAGGGCAGGTGAAGAGGAGGAAGGAGAGGGAGGAGAAAGACTAGGAGGATGAGGAGGAGTGGAATAGAGGTTCCCTGGCAGGCAGGGCATGGACAGGTATAGGGCAGCCAGAGACCTTGGTGGGAGGGCGGGGGAGTCTACTGGGGGAAAGGGGAGATGGAGGCTGGGGCCTGGCTAGGTTATTTTCAGAGCTGCTATCTTTGTCTGCAACTGCTAAATTATTAAACTGAGATCACATCCTAGAGGGTGCCAGGCCAGGTTGCCAGGGAGAGAATGAAAGGGAGGGGTTAGATCTCTTAGCAGAGTCCTAAAATCTAGGCTGGGATGGAAGTAGACACCTGTAGTCACCTAAGCCTGGACCCTCTGCCCCACCCCTCACTCAGCAGATGGAGGGGATCCTGCTTGGGGCCACAACCACACTCAGCATCCCCTCTGCAAGGATCTCTCTTTCTGCTGGCTGCTATGCCAGCAGGAGATAGCCATAAACAGAACCTGGTCCTTCTGGGCTGCTTCCTCACTTCCAGGGACTCAGACTCAGATCGCAGGTTTTGAGTCAGATATGACCAGTTTTTGAGATTTGGAGGCAAATCCTTCCACATATGGGTATCCTTGTCTATGCCATAGATATTAGCAGTTCCATTTCTCAGATGAGGAAAGGTGCCTTTCTCTGGGTTGCATAGCTAGGAAAGAACTGAACTTGGATTGAAACACAAGCCCCTTCAGACTCCTTTGCTCTCTCTATTGCCCAGTTTACTACTGTCTTGATTTTCCAGATTTTCTACAAAAGGCTTGTACTTTATAACCTTTATAAAGATCAGAAAAAAATTTAAATTAAAAAAAATACAAAGATCAGAAAACTACAGTAATCATTGTAGTTTAATAATGCATTCCCTCACTCCAAACATTATATTTGCTGAGCCAACTGTGCCCTAATAGATGGTTGGCTGTGGCTTCTGTCCTCTCTGGGAGTGTAGAGGGTCAGGCCAGTTAAAGAAGCCTGCAGAAAGCTGGCAGATGCCAAGCCTCTCTCAACTGTGGTCTTTGTATATGGTGTTCCCATCTGGAATCCTCCCTTCCCCCCACCATCTCTGCATCACTCACTTTGATCTGTCTTTCAGGTCTCAGTTTAAATATCACCTCCTGTAGGAAACCCTGCCTGATCTCCTCTCCACCTGACTGGGCTCAGTGCTCTATATTCCCACAGTCTGTGCTTTCCCCATGCCAGTAGAAACCTCACTGAACTGCCACCACCTGTCTGTGTCCTCTCTAGACTCATCAAGGGCATGTTCCATCTGATCATTGCTGTACCTGCAGCAGCGAGCAGCAGAGAAGGTGATGATCAGTTGTTGAATAAATGAAATAAAGAATGAATGAATGGAGAAGGGGCCTTCTGCATCCTCTGTAAGCTCTATCTATCCTTGTAATAATTTTTCAATACAAACAAATGTTTATGGAGTAGCTTGTGGGGTCAGGCACTCTACTCAACTTTGGGGGCCTGTAGTGATAAGCAAAATTAGTCAAGGGGGAGAGACTATTAATAACTAAGCAATAAACAAGTTCTCTCAAATGTGCACTCCTGCCCACACACACACATATAAGAAATGCCTTGTGGGAAATGCCATAGAGGATAGGAACAGGGAACATTTTCAGAAGATAATAGGGAGGTGAGGGGTGACTTTGGGGTGGGTCAGATTTGGGTTTGAATTCTTGCTTGGCCACTTACTTGCTGTGTGACCTTCTCTGGGCTTTGGTTTCTCATCAGGAGGAAAAGCTGTTTATCTCCCTCTCTTAGAGATGAGATGAGGAAATGGAACATTTATTTATTCATTCCATAAATATATTAAGTATCTCCTTCAACTCAGAAAAATTACTTGCCCAGCGTTACCCAGATAGGCAGTGTGTGTGGGTTTTGAACTGAGGCCTGACTGGATCTCTGGATCTGGCTGATGGTAAGTCCTGCTCTTCCCGTTGATTTATTCCCCCAGGAGTTGAGAGCAGTCAGTATGCCTGCTAATCTCCCCCATGTGATAGTGGTCATGGTGGTGAGCCCCTCTGACCCCCCTGAGTCCTCATGCTGCTCCTTGATCCTCCCTTCCCCCACTATGAGCTGCCTCTATCACGTTGGCATCCACTAAACCCCTCCCCCTCACTGAGTTCTATCACAGTCACTGACCCCCAGTCATCCACCAAGCCCTTCTCCATCCCCTCCCTGAGCCTACACTACTCTTGGTCCCTGAGCCCCTTTCTTCTTCACTGAGCCTGGTGTCCCCCTCACCCAACTGCCTTCCTCCCAGAGCGCTTCTGAACCGCTTCTCTGGAACCGAGTTGTCTCACCCCTGAGTCCCCATCATTCAGTCTCACTAGGGCACCTGAAAGCATTTAGAGAAAGTATGGAGACGGATGAGGCACAGTCCTCCTGCTCAGTGTCCTCCTCCAGCAAACACAGCTCCACTATCTGCCACCACTTAAGGCAGTTGTCACACTGGCCACACCTTTGGCAGGTGCCTGGGAACCCAGGTTCTGCTGCATGCAGTCCTTCCCAGTTGGCTTCATGGCTGCTTTCTAGCCCTCCCACTCTTGCCTCTGACCCCCACATATACCTCCCATTTCTTTTTCTTTTCTTTTTTTTTTAGAGACAGAGTCTCACTTTGTCGCCCTTGGTAGAGTGCTGGAGCATCACGGCTCACAGCAACCTCCAGCTCTTGGGCTTAGGCGATTCTCTGGCCTCAGCCTCCCAAGTAGCTGGGACTATAGGCGCCCGCCACAACACCCAGCTATTTTGTGTTGCAGTTTGGCCAGCGCCGGTTCGAACCACCCTTCGTATATGGGTGCATATACCTACTCACTGAGCTGCAGGCGCCCCGTATACCTCCCATTTCTAATGGTACCTTCAAGCATATGGAAACTCAAGCAGGGTCACAGTGTGTGGGCGGGTGTTTGGAAGGGGTATGGCAGGGTCACTTCTGTTGAGGGGAAAGCAGGCAGGGCTCAGTCCTATCATTTTGCCATGGGGAGGAGACCCAGGTATCTGAGTCCTCAGAAGGCATGAATGGCTGAACGGGTGGTGCCTTTCTGTACAGATTCAGCCACCAACTGGCAATGAGACTTTGGGCAAGGCACCACTGGACTAGTCTCAGTTTCTCCCTCTGAGTAAAAGGTGTGGGAACATCTGCTGGAAGACGCAAACAGGTATAGGGGCAGGGAGGGAACTTTGCGTGCCGTGGGGTCCAGGGTTCCTTTGTGGGGCCACTAGGTTTTCAGGCTCAGCAGCAGCGCTGTGGTGTTTGTCCTGCAAACGAAGGATCTACTTGGCATGGAATCAGCCCAGACAGATCCCCATCCCATTAGAACGCCAGTCACCCCTTTGCTCCTGTGGCATGAGAGAAAGGGGTCCTGGCGAGTCCTGTGGACTAGGAGACCAGGCAGAACTGATTCCCCCACGAGCCAGTGTGAGGTAGGAGAAGGAGCACTGAGCAAGGAGTCGAGCCTCCTGAGTTTAGGCCAGGCTTTCACAGTCACACAGAGGGTCTCAAGCAACTCGCTCCACCAGGTGGAGACTGGATTCTACACCAGCTACCAGAGCTTATCACTTCCGAGGGGCCAGACCAACGAAGATGTGGCCCGCTTTCCACTCAAAATTTGGGGAGGGGCGGATGGGGAACGGATGGCCTCGCAGGCCGGACTCTCAAAGGACACTGACCCAAGGGGGTTGAGGAATGGTCTGAACTCGCGTGGCGGGGAGGCGGGTTCAGGGCTTGCCAGTCTCTGATTGGCTGTGCCATCCATCGCTCCGCCCCGTGTTCTATAAGAAGCGCGGCGGAGGGTGCGGCTCTGGAGAGGGGACTGCGGCCGCATCTTTCCTCAGGTGTACAGCGTCCGTCCTCGCTGCTGACCAACAGCCGCAAACCGCCGGGGGGCGGGGGATGCCGGGCTGCCGCATCAGCGCTTGCGGCCCCGGGGCCCAGGAAGCGACGGCAGAACCGGGGTCCCCGCCGCCGCTGCCCCGGGAGCCCCTGCCATCCCCTCAGCCCCCTCCCCCAACCCCGACCTTGACCCCGACCCCGACCCGGGTTCAGGCCCCGCCGCTGTCCGAGGCGGCCCAGGAGTCAGCAGGTGCGGCGGAAGGGCAGGAGCTGCAGCGCTGGCGCCAGGGCGCTAGCGGGGGCGCGGGGGTCACCGGGCCCGGTGGGGGCGCGGGCGGTGGCTCGGGCGCGGCGGCGGGGGCTGGAGGCCGCGCGCTGGAGCTGGCCGAAGCGCGGCGGCGCCTGCTGGAGGTGGAGGGCCGCCGGCGCCTGGTGTCGGAGCTGGAGAGCCGCGTGTTGCAGCTGCACCGAGTTTTCCTGGCGGCCGAGCTGCGCCTGGCTCATCGCGCGGAGAGCCTGGGCCGCCTGAGCGGCGGCGTAGCGCAGGCCGAGCTCTACCTGGCGGCGCACGGGTCGCGCCTCAAGAAGGGCCAGCGCCGTGGCCGCCGCGGCCGCCCACCCGCGCTGCTGGCTTCAGCTCTCGGCTTGGGTAGCTGCGTGCCCTGGGGTGCGGGGCGCCTGCGGCGAGGCCACGGTCCGGAGCCCGAATCGCCCTTCCGCCGCAGCCCGCCCCGCGGCCCCGCCTCCCCCCAGCGCTGACCTCAACGCCCGGACCCCTAGCCACCCCGGACAGGCCATCGCTGAGGTGCCGACCACAAATTGCGGATGCCGACTGGATGGACGGCGTCACCTACGTGGATGGACAGACTGACCTGCAGGAAGAAACAGTTGGGGGTGCCAGGGGCCCAAGAAAGGAGGCTGAGGTGCGGTCTTAATGGCTGGTGCATTAGAGGGGCGGGGTGAGTGGTGGTACAGGGCCTCTCTTCCCTAGGGCTTCTGGCGTCAGCTAGGTCTCTAATAAAGCTGTCCGACCTCCCCTAGACCACCTGGGGAGCAAGGTGGTAGCACCAAGTCTCCATTATAGAATTGGGCAAATCGAGAGTGCTCAAATTCCACGAGGGGTTTGGTGGCAAACTTTTACCACTTGGAGCCTGCTGTACTGATGCAGCAACCTCATTCTCACCCCCACTTGCGTTGCCTTTCCTGGGTTGCTCAGGGCTGCTGCTTTTTGGCAGCATCCAGCTCCATACCTTTTGGGAGGACAGAAAAATGAGGCCCCAGGATGGTTTGGGGGCTGGCACAGGGCTCTATGACTGAGTTTGCCTCCTCTAAGTCCGTTTCTCGGAAGAGAGGGAATCCCAGAGAGATTGAGGATGTGTTTGTTCCTGTCATACTTAGACTTTTCTGCTTTTAAGAGACAGACCTTTTCTCATACCCTCATGCGGCTTCGCTAAGACTGATGCAGATAACCAGGATGGAGTATTTGGCACCTGATCACCTACCCCCCTCCCCCGACTTGTCTCTAAGATAGCTCTGCCAGGGATGGAAGCAGGTGACATCCTTTAGCAGGCCCCAAGAGGGCAGGTATGGTATTGGCTTTCCAGAAAGGGAGGCCTTAAAGGGCCAGCCCTGAGGTGAGATCTGTTTCTCTTCCTGTACAAATGCCCTTTGCCTCCCCCTCCTCTGTCTCCACTCAGTTATGAATGACCTGGCTGCTCAGCATCTGAGCTGACTGCAGCCCTGTCAGTCTGTGAAGTGCATCTCATCACCTCCCAGCAGGGCTGTGGTAAGGTTAACATAGGGCAGGGGTCTATCTTCTTCTCCCAGAATAAAGATAAAAGATATTTTATTCTTTTAAATCACACCTAGAAAGGTACTGCTTTTGGTGATGGAACCAGGAGCTAATTTAAAGTTCTCATTTTATAGAGTAGAGAGGGATTTTCTCAAGGTCACATGCCAGCATACGGGACAGAAGCAGCTCCCAGGCCTGTGTGTGGGCTTCCCATAGTGTCCTGGGTGGGGAGCCAGGGAGAACTGGCCTCTGGCCCCTGTATGCTGTGTGAGTTAGAACAATTCTATCCCCTCTCTGGGCATTTTTCCTCAGTCACTTACATCAGTGCTTGGGGAATGGGGTGAGGGGGGAGGAGGATAACGTCAGAGTCACGAGAATCTGATTTAATACTATGAGTGCTGAGGGTACTGCTCTGATAAGCTAAGCTCAGGCCCTCACCTGATCTTCCCCCTTCAGCCCTTTCTCTCACTGGTTACCAAACTTTTATCTGGTTTCTCAGCATTCAGGTCTTCCCGAACCCATTCTTAGCTGGGGAAGGGACCAGGAGGAAGCCTCAGGCCCCCTAAGAAAGCTTGGGGACCAGGGGAACAGTGTGTGTGTGTGTGTGTGTGTGTGTGGTGTGTAAGGGGGCTAGCATCCTGTGGCCTCTCCAGTCTGTGAAGACCTTCCAAAGCCACTTAGGTCATTTGGGGTCTAGAGGCCCAGAAGGACAGAGACTTCCCAGAGGTGACACAGGAGCTTAGGCAGCACTGGGCTGTAGCCAGGACTGTTTATTTTCTGGATTGCACGGGAGAGGGCACTTTGTCCAGAGAAGCTTTTAGCTAATGGTATAAAGTGCTCTGCACCATCATAGTTTGTCTTTCTCCAGGATTTATTGGTAATCAGCTTTGTCCTGATTTGGGGGTGGGGTTGGAGGGTAGAGAATTAGAGATGACTTTGGCTGGAGAAAGTGCTGTATGTGTGGGGGCAAATGGAGATTGGTCCTGGTGGCAGTGCTGTCTCCTTCCTTCACTTCCAGATGGCCCACTGCTCCTCACCAAGGGCCTTGGCCAGGGCACACAACACTCACTGTATGTGAACTCCAGCTTCCGGTCAGTGCTCTGTGCAGTACTAACTATCAAAGGTTTCCTTCTCACACCTGTCTCACACCCTGGCTCACCCAGGGCCCCTTGTAGAAGCTCCCCAGCCTGGCTCCATTTTCTCTTCAATCAATAAACATTGATAGCAACTCATTCCAGAGACTCAGGAAACAGGGTCTCTGGGCTGGGCGCAGTAGCTCATGCCTATAATCCTAGCACTCTGGGAGGCTGAGGTGGGTGGATTGCTTGAGCTCAGGAGTTTGAGACCAGCCTGAGCAATAGTGAGACCCCTTCTCTACTAAAAATAGAACTGAGGCAAGACAATAACTTGAGCCCAAGATTTTCAGGTTGCTGTGAGCTATGATGCCATGACATCAGGGTGCCAGAGTGAGACTGTCTCAAAAAAAAAGGCTTCTGCTTTTAAGGCAGGGGTTCTCAATCTTCCTAATGTCACAACCCTTTAATACAGTTCCTGTGGGTCTTGACCCAAAGGTTGAGAACTGCTATTTTTAAGGGTTTATGTCTCCCAGTCCTCCACCATCTCAGGGAACCCTCTGGGGGCTGTTGGAGGGCTATTTTATTTTTAGGCTTTCACTAATAACCCTAGCACCTGGCTTGGCGCCTGTGGCTCAACGGGCTAAGGCACCAGCTACGTACACCTGAGCTGGCGGGTTCGAATCCAGCCTGGGCCCGCCAAACAATGATGGCTGCAACCAAAAAATGGCCGGGCGTTGTGGCAGGCGCCTGTAGTCCCAGCTACTTGGGAGGCGGAGGCAAGAGACTCGCTCGAGCCCAGGAATTGGAGGTTGCTGTGAGCTGTGATGTCACAGCACTCTATCCAGGGTGACAGCTTGAGGCTCTGTCTCAAAAAAAAAAAAAAATAAATAACCCTAGCACCTGGGCAGGGTACTGAATGCTCCCCCTTTTCCTCCACAACTTTTGGAACACTTTCTTTTTTTTTTTTTTTTTTATTGTGGAACACTTTCTTGATGGCCCCCAGTCCTGGGGACAGGATGGAGTACGAGGATCTTAGAGGGACTTGTACATTGAGAACATTGATGACTACCAGTGAATCTGGGATCTCAACAAAGGGAAATGAAAGGAACAGGGACCTTTGTTCAGGCTGCCACCTGGGGCTGGGAGAGTAGTTCAGGGTCTGGTCTGGGGCCTGCTCTTTACCTGGGTAGCCATCACGTAAGCCACCAGAGGGCAGTGTGGGGCAGCTTTTCAAGACCTGAGGGCGTGGCCTGGAGCAATTTCGGTCCCTATTGTTCCTGTCTCAAATCATCCTTCCCCGTTGTCCCTGGGCTTTCTAGGCCTTGAGCTGTTAAGGGTCTGGGAGTCATTTCCGTTTGACGGATAGCATGTGGCTCCTGAGATGCGCCCATCATCGGCTCCCTAGAGGTGGAAGTCCACTTGGAAAGGAGACCAGTCGGGCTGGGCCAAGCCCTGGACCCCAAGGAGAAGGTCCATCAAGAAAGACTTCCTGGGGCGGCGCCTGTGGCTCATTGAGTAGGGCGCCGACCCCATATACCGAAGGTGGTTGATTCAAACCCAGCCTCAGCCGAACTGCAAAAAAACAGAAAAATAGCCGGGCGTTGTAGCAGGCGCCTGTAGTCCCAGCTACTTGGGCGGCTGAGGCAAGAGAATCACCTAAGCCCAGGAGTTGGAGGTTGCTGTGAGCTGTGAGCTGTGTGACGCCACGGCACTCTACCGAGGGTGATAAAGTGAGACTCTGCCTCTACAAAAAAAAAAAAAAAAAAAAGACTTCCTGGAAAGAGAGGTTGCCCCTGGTGGTGGTCACTGTCAGTTAAAGACTGTGAATTTCTCTATTCACAGGTTTGTTACACCTAACTGATTAGAACAGCAGGTCTGCTGCTAGTGGTGACCAAGGTTGCCTCCCGAAGATGAGGCTGAAGTGACAGGACACCGCATAGGTGCTCTAAGCCTGCATTATCTGGGAGGATCCCCTTGCCTGACCCTTTCAGATGAGTTCGTAGACTAACTCGGGTGCCCAAGCTTCTCAGAGCTGAAGGAAAGGCTCCCTATGGTCAGCAAGGGAGGTAGTATTTGGGAAAGCCCGGATATCCCCAACCTATTTCTTTCCATTAGTCCTTGACCACACCCTAGCCAGGAGTTATGGTGTAAGGGTACCCTTGGTTCTGGCATAATGTATTAATTAACCACCTCCTTGATGCCAGACACTGTGCTAAGCACTTTACACCCATTATCTGGTTCAGCCCTCTCAACCACTCTATGAAGTATGGGTTATTATCCCTATATCCTCAGATAAGGAAACAAAGTCTGGGAAGGCAGATGACTTGCCCAAAGACAGAACCTGTAGGTGGGAGATCCCTTAAATATTAGGCTATGTGGTGATTCATTCATCAGGCTCATGAAGGCTCCATTTGGGGAGATTTCTGGGCTTCCATCCTCAAGGCTGTGTATAGTGACCTCTAGTTCTTACTTCTGGGAAGGAATGTGATGAGATGCCAGTGGGTTGGCAGAACCCTCCCCCCGTTCCTGTCTGGGCACAGCTCAGCCTGATTGGGCCCTGGGGGGAGGGTATGTATCAGTTTGAGTTAACACTCTTGGCTTCTGGTGAGGGTGGGTCAAAGATGCTCAGGGCTCAGCTCTCCCAGGGGTCTGCTTTGGAGGGCTGTCTCCTCTCCCTGCAGATCTGGATTGGAAAGTTTGGTGCCAAGGAGAGCAAAGAGGCTGGGATGGTAGAGGAGGAGGGTGACATGCTCCATGGTAGGAGCTGAAAGGGCTCCAGGTAGACCATGACAGGCCTAGCTTGGAGCTTCTCAGCTTCCCTTTTCTGAACCAGTTTCTTCTATTTGTTTTGTATTTTTCAGAAGAGTTAGGGAGGAGATAACTTTTGAGAATTAAATGAGAAGTCGCAGGAATTGCCTAGCACATAGTGGAGATTTGTAAATGATAGAGCCAACCTGCCTAGGGGCGGAGAAACTGCCAGTAAAACCCCCCCCCCCCCCCCCCGTCCCCGGCAGAGTGGGCCTAATGCTCCTCTGGAGCATCCCCATATCAGGAATCCCTGGAACAGGCCCTAGGGAACTCCATAAGGGGAGAGGTGGAGGAGGGGGCAGGCTTTTCATCCCAAGAACATTCCATTCTAGCTGCTCAGACCAATGGGGATCCCAGCCAAAGACAAAAGTCCAAGGGAACCTCTGCTTCTACAGCCAGTGGAGCCCATTTCATGATATTGCGTTTTGTACCTTCTTTCCATAATGACCCCACTCGAAGAGATATTGAAGGGTGGGGTGGGGTGGCTGTGGGAAAGAGGTAATTAAAGTGCTTGGAATTATTCTTTTCAGCTTCTCCCAGCTCTTCAGAGCCTCTCTATGGAACTGGACTTCTGGATTCACTTCTCTGGGCACCTCCTTCAAGAAGACTTTGAGAATTGACCCTATCCAATCTCAGTGCTCTCCTTATGGGAGCCTTTCACTTCATCATGGCAAGGGGCTGGGTCCTGGGGAACGTGTCTGTACTATGAATTTGTGTATATGCACCACATTTGACTTTGGCTTATGCTGTACAGTTGGAGATGTTACTACAGGTCCCTGAGATACAATCAGATTAAGGGTGCAGCAAGCATTGCCAATGTGAAATGAAAAGGATTTATTTTAAAGATATCATTTTTAAGACACAGCATAGCTGGGGTTCCCATTTTGGTAGACGTCATTGTTGTGAAGTTTATGGGAGGCCTGTTTGAGGAAAAACAGTGGTTTGAGAAGTCCCTCAGTTCCCCTCTTCCCCTGTCCTGTTCCCCCCATATGGAGCGAGCCTGTGGCGCTTCAGAAAGACAATCAGCTGCTGACTCCTGGCAGGGGAACACACCTCTTTCCCAGGAAGAGGTAGTGGTAACATAAAGCTTCTAAGGAAAGTTTTAAATGAATAAAAGAAATACATTTAATCAAATATCCTGATAATAGAGGGAAGGGTGCACATTTACTCAGACACAACCCATAACTTGGAGAATTCTGCAAAGTGAATGTATTTTGAACCAGTAAATTTCAGTAATGTGAGGCAAATGCCTGTGGTAGTGAGGTTGACTTTGCAAGTGTCCTTGCTGCCTTTCTTTTATGTCTGTCACAGCTCTTTAAGTTGGCAGTTCCTCCAGCGGCTTCTGGTTAGTTTTGTTTGGCAGTCTGGACCTGGTTGACTGGAGTGCAGAGTGATTTCTTCCTTGACCTGGCTCACAGCTGATTCCCCCCACCCCTTGAAGTCTTCTCCATTAAAGAATGTGATGAGGAAACTCAGGGAGACTGAGACTGTGTGATGCTGAGGGAGGTTGTGCACACTGGTGACAACATGGCAGCACAGTGGCCAGTGGGGATTGTGTGTGACTGTGCTGGTGACTGTACAGAACTGTTTGTCAAGGTCCCAGGAGGAGACCTGGCACACTCAAACTGGGAGTTTTTAAAAGGGACTACTTCTAAAAGTGTGGGCTGTTAGCCGGGCGTTGTGGCAGGTGCCTATAGTCCCAGCTACTTGGGAGGCTGGGGCAAGAGAATTGCTTGAGCCCAAGAGTTTGAGGTTGCTGTGAGCTGTGACACGACAGCACTCTATCCAGGGCCACATAGTTAGACTCTGTCTTAAAGAAAAAAAAAGAGTGTGGGCTAATATGGTGCAGCTCTCTGGGGCTGGCAGCAGTGGGAAGCCTTTACAAATCCTGGGCCTAAAGGGTTGGGGTAGGCAGTTTGTGGTGAGGGCCCCTGACAGGTACAGTGGCCTTTGGGTGAGGTATGTAGCCAACCATGACAGCCTGGAGGGAAGAGAACAAAGGGAATAAACACCACCTCTCCTCCCTTCAGTCTCCAGCTGGGGCCTTCATTGGCAAACCCAACAGGAAGCCATGGAACAAGGGAGCCATTGATGTAGAGTCCCGAGATGTCAGCCTTGCCAGGGCCCAGAACAGAGAGAAGGGGGAGAGTGGATTGCAGGGGCCAGGGTATCATGCAACTCCCTGGGGGTGTGTCTTTTCCCCCAGAGTCCACAGCAATGCTGCATCCCCCTTGGGAGCTCCCTCCACCCCTCCACAGCAGAAGAGATGGGTTGCTTGGAGAGTACCATGAGGTTGGAAGGTAGAGGACAGAGTTTTCCTCCCAGCCTTCCTCTTCCTTGTTCTGATTCTCAGTTTCTGATTTCTATCTCTCCTGCTGACTTAGATGGCTGCAGGAATTGTCCTTAAGAGGCAAAATGTCAGCCACTGAGTCAATGTCTTTCTCACACCTGGAAACACTGCACCACTCCCAAACACTCAGAGGCATGCTCTTGCTACCATGGGCTCTAGTCACCACAAGCCATGGCTAGTGTCACATGTACATCAAGAAAATGTACATCTTGACACACTGCTACACTCTGCCATAGTCATACATAAAATGACACATGTCACAGTAATGTCAAACATGCCCTGTTGTCACATGTGTACAGGGGACGTACTGTCACAATCCTGTGAAATCACAGTGCAGGGGCAGAACAGTTCAGAGGCCAACAGTAAATGGCTCTGGGATCATACAAATCTCTTCGACCTCTCCAGCCTGTTTCTGTGTCTGTAAGATGGAAATAACATTTCTCTCTTACGGAGTCGTTAAATGAGAGATCATGATCGGGAGGACCTTGGCATAGTGGCTGGTCTGGAGTTAAGCGTGCCAGGAATGGTGGCTGTTATGGTGCACTCCGGTCTCACATCCCCCTATTTCCTCATGCCTGTGTGTGTGTACCCGCAGCAGCGAGCTCATTCACCCACACGCAAGGCCGGTCCGGCACCCTCAGGTGCACATGCCGGAGCATGCGTACATTCACAGTCAAGTTGTCTGGGCCTGGCAAGCTCCTTCCCTAGATGCCTGCATGGTTCACTTCCCTAAGGCTTTGTTCAATCAAATGTCACCTTTCTGTGAGGTGCACTCTGATTTCTCTTTCAATGTGCAAAGCCCAGCACTTCTAATCTCTTACCCAGCTGTATATATTTGTACATATCACAGACCTTCTAAGACCATGTCTTTTGGTTTTTCTGTCTACCCCACCAGAATGTAATCTTCACAAGGAAAGGGATCAGTTGACTTCTGTTTGTTGATGTATTTCCAACCCCACCATAGTGTCAGGCCCATGATGGGCTAAATGCAGTGTATGTACACACGTACCACACAGTTTTCTGGCTTTTCACCCCCCCTAAACATGCATTTCCAGGTGAACCCACTCCCCAGCCCAATAGCTAAGTCTGTGTGTTGATGCTGTTAAGAATGCCCTCACACCAAGGCTTGGCTGGTCAGCTCAGGTTGTGGGACAGACTTAGTCCTTCTCAGAACCTAGTTGGGCAGGCACAGCTGGGATGGGGTAGGAGGCTGTTTTCAGTCGCCAGGCAAAGGAAGTCTTTCCACCAGCTCTTCTAGCCATTGTGAGCACAGCACCAGAAGGGGCTGGAGCACCCAGCAGGGACCCACAGAGCAGATAAAGTGGCTGAATTCACCCTGGTGACACAGGGCCTGCTCTGCAGCCTCATTTTTTCCACCTTGCCTGGAACCATCAAAGTCACCACTTCAGAGGACCCTAATGAGTCTGAATCTGTTAAGGGCTTTGCAGCCTCTGGATCAAAGAGACTGGGTAAACAGTGGGCAGCGTCCAGGCCATGACTGGCTTAGGCCCTGAGGCAACAGCTCCTTAGGAGCTCTGCAGCTGACACTCCCAGATAGCCAGGTTTGAAGAGACCTTGCCCCTCCGGGAGATCTGCTTAGAGCAGTGGTTCTCAACCTTCCTAATGCCGTGACCCTTTAAAACAGTTCCTGTTGTGGTGATCCCCAACCATAAAATTATTTTTGTTGCTACTTCATAACTGTAATTTTGCTACTGTTATGGATCATAATGTAAGTATCTGATATGCAGGATGGTCTTAGGCAACCCCCATGATAGGGTTGTTTGACCCTTAAAGGGGTCACGACCCACTGGTTGAGAACCGTTGGCTTAGATCAAGCCAGGGAACACCTGTCACTTGGGGGCGAGGGAGGGACCCACTGCCAGGTAGAAAGGCCCTACCTGGGCTCAGGCTCTGGGAACCCTAGAAGTCCCCGAGTCTCAGCTGTCATTACTAGCAAGGCCTCCAGTCCAATTCACTCAGTTTGTTCTCCAGCTACCCCCTGGACAGAGATGGGGTGGACAGAGCTAGTGTCAAGAAGCCCTGAGTACTGAAGAATGAGGCCAGGTCCAGACCTAATAGGACTCCACGTAGAAGACACTGAATCATTTACTCTTTGACAAGCGTCCTAGACCTGCTGAGGAAAAGTGCAGGTGCAGGTCACACATGTAGACATAAGCCCCAGTTGTCAGGTTGGGGCTAAGTGTTGAGGGAAGGAGGGCCAGTCCCCCACCTCCACAAATGTCCCCTCCTATAGTACAAGCCACATACTCAGACTAGGGGAGGAAACTGCAGCCCCCACAGCCATGGAAGGTCCTTCTCCTGGGAGAAAGCATGGTGCCAGGCAGGTGCCATTGTAGACCATCTTTATTGGCAGGTGTTAAGAGTGCAAAATAGCAACCCATCCAGAGGGATAGAGAAGGAGGTGGGGGATGGCTCCCTTCCCCTACGTGAGAGCTTGTAATCAGCCAGTAGGGTGGGAGCACTTGACTTTACTGTGGCAAATTTGGACCCAGAACCCTCAAAACTCCCAGAAAGAGGGGTCTCTACAATATAAGGAAGGGAGCAACACACTGGAAGGGGCCTGGGATGGGCTTCTGTACATGGCGTATCTCAACCCCTTGAGAGGAAGGCTTCACAGCTTGTGATGTGGGTTTCAGGAGACCAGGCTAAACCCATCCATCCCCAAACCCAGGTACCTGCCTCGTGCCTCTATTCCCCTCCTCCCAGTGACTAGCAAGGTTGGACCACCAGGCCCTGTTAGTGGTCCAGCCTGACCCAAAGTGAATAGTCCCTATAACGTACCATATTTTAGCCAGTGAGTAGGCTGTAGGCCCTCAGAGGCTGCTGGGATCACTGTGCGTGGCCCTTGCAGACCATGGAAATCAACCCAAGGTGTTGGGCACTGAAGTTTCCACAATTGATCCTCAAGACAAATGTCTCTGTACCCCATAATCATGTGGGTCCAAAAGTGTGGTGCAACCCCCAAAGGATGACTTGTCAAGAATCCCAGCTTGCCCTTAATCCCATGGAGGCCTCACTCAGGGAAGTCTGGTCTGTTCCACTGAAGGCCCAACCCTGCAGCAGTGCTGGGCCACCTGGCACAGGCTGCCTATCTCTGGTTATGTCCTCCACACACTCCTGGAGTTCCCACCCCACCCTGTGAGGCCCAGTCCCCACCCCTCTGGCCAGGGTCTGAGTCAGTTACAAGGTAACCACGTGGGATAGGAGTGGGCCCGAGCCAGCAGAGGCTGCACGGGGGTCACGTAGTAATTGACAGTGGCTGGCACAACCCGGTCCGAGCCTAGAGGACACCAGGCCAGGGCAGCAGTGGCAGCTGGGCCCTGCTCAGCGAGTGCCTGGAGTGCCATCGTGGCAATGAGGTCCAGTGTCTGGCGGCGCTCGTGGTTCATGAGGCACACGGTGCTCTCGTTGACGACCCGGTGCAGTGTCACCAGGCAGGCATAACGGCGGGCAGTGTCTGCCCCACTGAAGTGGGCCTCCAGGTAGCGCTCCAGGGTACGCTGCTGCTCCACCAGGTCCGGGAAGTCGATGAAGAAGCGGGAACACATGTAGCGCTGCAGGGCACTCACATCAGTGCTGGGTCGTGGCCGGAAGCCCCGCACCAGGAGGTGGCAGTACTTGAGGAGGCCACCACCACGGATCTCCTCGGGGTTGCGCGTGGCGATGACACAGTGCTGCAGGTGCTCCAGGGCCTCAGTGAAGTCCCCATACAAGCTCTCACCTGTCACTGTTGGGTGGAAGGCCTCAGACATGGGCGTGGATGAGCATTGGCCAAAGAGCAGCAGGGAGTCCAGGATGATCTGGAAGGAGTCTACGCTGAACTCGAACTGGCGTCTCACCGAGTCCACAAACTTGAGCTCTACATTCTTGCCACTCTTGTTAGACAGTGAGATGAGGCTCCAGCGATCTGTGTCTGTACACACTTTTACCAGCTTCTGCACATATGCCTCCTTAAGAGTCAGTGGTGTGATCTTGGCTCGGTTCACACCGGCCGGCAAGAAGTCTAACAGGCAGGCCAGCACCACTGCCTTGGTCAGCTGGAAGGACTCCTCGCTGCGCAGGTCCACCTGGAACACCAGGTCCAGGTCCTTGTAGCCCAGGCCGCTCTCAGGATGCAGCACGTGGCTGGCAGCAGAGCCGTGAAGCCTCACACTGTGCACATGTAGTCCCTGTTCTTCCAGGCTGCTGCGGACCACCTGCAGAGGGGAGGGCAGGAGGGAGAGATGTCAGGAGCCTGGCACCTGGAGGTCACTAAAGACTTGTAGTTATCCCAGTCACATTAACTCCTGTTGGCCACTAACCAACTATTGTGCCTTGGAAAGTCATTTAACTCTTTAAGCCTTGATTTCCTAATCTGGACAATGGCCCAACTGGAGCAATGACTCAGAAAGAACAGCTTTAATAATAGCAAACCCATGCATAGAATTTTCTAAGCACCAAGTCCTGATCTAAGCATCAGGACATTAAGATATAAACACACTTCATCCTCACAGTAACCCTATTATTCCCACTTTATAGATGGAAGTACAGAAGGGCTGAGGAACGAGCCCAAAGGCACCCAGCTGGTGAATGCAGAGGTGGGAATTAAACTCAGAGTCCAGATCTTAACCACTATGCTATTCTCCCTCCTTAAAACTGTAAGTATCTCAAGTAAATAAATAAATAAATAAATAAATAAAAAATAAAACTGTAAGTATGGTAGTTTTGTGCCAGGCACTGTACTAACTGCTCAAATGTGTTAGGAATGTATTTGGCAATTCATATTCATTACCACATCAATCCTCAAAATAATTCTATGTTATAGTAGTATTATTCCAATTGACAGATGGGGGACCTGAGGCACTGAGAGGTTAAGAAACATGCCCAGGGTCAGAGAACAGCCAGGTTGAGACAAGAACCCAGGTTAGATGGATTCTCAAGTCTACACATGTCCTTGGGACTGTGATGCAGTCATCCTAATTCACCCTTACAAGGACCCAGGGAGGCAAATAAATATACTCACTTTGCAAATGAGGAAATAACTAAGGCTCAGGGGAGAAGCCATTAGTGGCGAGGCTAGAGGTTGAAAGCCAGACCCTTTATCCTGTTAGGAGAGGGGAGGGGTTGAGATCTGAGGAAGCCACCCATGCCAAGTGGGAAGAGATGAAAGACCCTGTCTGAGGGTTGCCTGCAGACAGCCCCCAGGTCTGATGGTACAGAAACATGGCAGGTGAACCTAAAAGTCTTCTTGAACTTGTTCTTTTAGATAGATAGAGGCTTCTCCCTGGGCTGGGGAACCAGGCGGGGAAGATAAGTGAAGCTGAGGGTCAGACATTCAGCTTTCTCAGCAACCCAAAGTTGTCCCCAAAGTGACCCGGCAGCATTCCTGCCCTGAATGCTTCTGCTACCCCACCTTGCTGCTAAGTCAGCACCCAACTACAAGCTGGGCTGTCCTCCTTGCCTCCCAGGGAATTACTGCAAAGAATGCACTAAGTGCTGAGGAAGCAAGCGTGGTGGGGCAATTGGAGGTGGATGACTCCCTCTAGGAAGACTTCCGGGAGGAGGAGGACCTGTAACAGGAGAAGATATTGCCATGGCAATGGGGGTAAGCAACTGGCCATCAGGAACATGGGGGGATGGGAGTGAGGAGTAGGGGAGGTTAAGCACCTAATGAGTGGTAGGCACTGGACCTTCTCACCAGAATCTATGAGGGATGGATTATATGATCTCCATGCTACAGATGGGGAGACTAAGGCTCACAGGAGGGAAGTCACCTGCCCAAGATCATGCAAAGGTGTCTTCAAACCCAGGTATGGTTGACTCCAAAGCCTACCCTCTTTCTACAACATTACAGCCCTAGGATTCAGAAGGAGCAGAGACTAGAGACTAATCCTCCTTCCCTTTCAAAATTTCAAAGCGAGGGCAGCCCTCAAGTCACTGAAGCCTAGAGCTAGAGTAGCTGGGGAGCAGGAAGGTAAGGATCGGGGATGCCTTGGCCAGACAGAGAGGGCTTGTTGCCAGAGTCCAGCCTGTGGCATTACCAATCCACTCCCTGTCAATTGGCAGCTGTGCCTACATGGGCCGAAGATCTGCAGTGTAGACCAGCCCCCTCTCCAAGTCCCATTAGAGCTGACTGAGCCTTACTTAGTATCAGCTTGCTCCCAGACTGGTGCCCAACCCAGGGCATGGCATCTGGCTTGGTGAGTAGGTAGCAGTACCCTCGTTAAATCCCCTGTGTCAGGGCCATGGGACCAGCTGTGTCAGCCAGTCAGCGGCTGTTGCTTCTTTCCCAGGTGTGACTATAGCCAGTTTGGCAGGCGGTCCCCAGATACTGCCACACCCAAGGACTGCAGGGCAGCTGGAAGCCTCCTGAATCAGACTTTCCAGCCATGAAGGGGGCAGTGACTGCACCCTCCTTTTTTCTGTATCTCCCCTTCCCAGTAACAATCTGCTCCAGGCTGTTACCTCGACCTGCAGGGAGACTGATAGGAACTGTCAGCCAGCGCCACCTAATGCAAGCCCTCTGGCTGCAGCTGGAGAGATCAGACTGTTCAGACCTGTGGTTCTCTACCTGTGGGTTGCAACCCACAGGAACTGTATTAAAGGGTCGTGGCATTAGGAAGGTTGAGAACCACTGGTTTAGACAATCCCCTCAGCCCAGAGAAGGCAAGGGATTTGTCCAGGGTCACACAGCCAATATATGGCTCAGCTTACTTAGAACCATCCCTCCAAGAGCTGCAAGCTAGGGAGTGGGGGGGCTCCTACAAGAGAGTGGGTCCCCTTAGCCCAGGTACAAACAAGAACATCTCCAGCTGCTTGGATTGTTGCTGTAGGCAAAGCCTTGTGGGGGTGGAGAGGGAGAAAGATTCCAATTCTTGAGCCATAGGACAACTCAGCACTGTTGAAAAGTCCAAAGGCAACAAACAGCACTGCCCTCCCTCTCCTCACAGCACCCCACAATGGCACTTATTCCAGCAGCTTTTGAAGCTGCCAGCTGTGGATTCCCTCCAAGACTCTCTTCCCTGTGGAGGCAGCTGTGCAGGTGAAGACACCCGTTCCCTTTGGATTCTGAACCAGAAGAGTGTTGGAGAGCACACAATCTATCCCAAATGAACAAATGAGGACATTAAGTCCAGCAAAGGGGATTGACAACAGTCCAGGCCCTGAACCCAGATCTCCAACTACTTAGTCTAGCTCTGAAGTCTCTGCCACCCTTCCCCATCATAGCCATCCTTGTTCTGTGATATCTCTGACCCTGGTCTTAGAAGGACATGGTAGTACTATCACATTGTAAAGACAGCTCTTATTGACCTTAGTCACCCCCCACTTGGCTGGCAGTACCTGAAGGCAAGTAGGCTAGGTCCTAGTCACATCTGTGCCCCTAGTATTCTGACAGGGCTTAGCACAGGGCTGTACCACTAAAGGCAGTTTGGACCTTTTTGACAGGGGCAAGGTCTTCTCCTCCAAGATACCCCTTGTCCCTGCAGAGGAGAGCTGCTATTCTTGGCCCCACTTTCCCCTCCTCCCATGCTTGGGGTCACCATCTTGGAGGTGCAACAGCTGGGACCCCAGGGTTGACATCACTGTCCTGGGGAGAAAAGCCTCAACTAGTGTCCTAATCACCCAGTTGACAGTGAGCAGAACAGCCCAGGAATGCCTCAGTGAGTAGCATTGGGCTGTGGGTGAGTCAGCCTAGGAGAATTTGCCTGGCCCCCTCTCCTTTTTTCTCTGGAGGGAGGGAGAGGTAATCCCCCAGCAAGCACCCTTCCCCCTCTGCTGGAAGCTAAGGTAGCAGGAGGCAGGGGAAGGCCTGCTTCCCCAGAAAGAAAATACGTCAGTTGGCAGGAATTCACACAATTTGTCCCTGGATTTACTGATTTCTTTTATCTGGGGACTCCCCTAAGACCTATCAGTTGAGCTTGGAAGTCAGGGAAGGAATAAGAAAACCTTGAACCTACAGTAGTAACTTGCTCCTGGGAAGACCCCAAATTCCCTGGGTTTGATTTTCACCTTATTAGGTAATCTTAGGTAGTTTACTGTCCCTCTTAAGGCCTCAGCTTCTTTAGCTAGAAAATGTACAATCATTGCCATATTCTAATATTTCAGAAAATGACAGCACCTGAGCTATAGAGATGAAAGAGCACTTTGGGGATCACTGAGTGTTAGGTAAAGGAAGGAGGTGAAGAACGAAGGAGGACGGAGGGGCTGCTAGAGTTCTCTTCTGTTTCTCAGGAGAGAGGTGAAACTTGTGGCCTGGGTGGGCCTTCATTTCCAATCTTGGAATGGGAGTCCCTGCCAGGATTTCCAGGCTTTTTCTGGTGTGGTGGTGATGGTGCATAGGGACGTTCTTGAGCCAAGGGCTGTGGGAGCACAAGGACAGACTGCCCCTAGAACCTTGAAAGAGGGAAGGTGGGTTGAGATCCAGGGATGCCAAGTTGGGGATGAGTCCAAAAAGTTATTTTGGACCCAAGGACGCACACCCATCTATCTGGGGCTGCATAGCATCTTTTGTCCCTAGCAGGCAGGGCTGTTTTTCCCTGGAGGCTTACTCCATTCTCCTCCCCTCTCTCAGCCAGAGCCTGGGTGGGTGGTCCGCAGTGAATCAGGGTTTCCCAGGAAAGGGGAAAGAAAAGCCAAGTGGGGAAGGATTGTTAGATGCAGGGGGAAGAGTTCTGTTGTAACATTAATGCGCTGTGCAATTGTTACAACCCCTGACACTGTTCCTCAGTTTCCCCAGCTGTCCAGAGAATCACAGACTCCAAGTACCTCCAGATTTCCCCACATCCCCCGCCCGGCGCCCCTGTCACCTGCACAATCTGCTGGGGTTGCATGCTCAGCGTGGGGAAGTTGCCGCGCCCGTGAATGGGAATCGGCTCGCTCAGCAGCGCGTCCAGCCGCTTCACCTGTGGCCAGCTCAGCCCGCTCAGGTGACGTCCAGGGAAGGCCGACGAGGCCTCTGGGTCGGAGCCGCCTCCTTCTAGGGTGGCCCTGGTCACTGCCGAGGCCGCAGCCGTCTCCACCTGCGCAGCCGCCGGGTCCCGGCGCTCCGCTCCGCTCTCCGACCGCATCATTCGCCCGACCCCAGAGCCCCGACGGCAGAAACCGGGGGGTGACTGAGGGAAGGAGGGCAAGAAGAGCGGCTGGGCAGGAGCCAAGGAGGGGGGCGCTGATGCAGGGACCGGACGGCAGCGACGGAGAGGCAAACCCAGGGCACACCACCAAGGACGACGACTAACCGACCCCAGAGCCTGTAGCCCCGGGCCCGGCAGACTCTTATAGGCCGCGGGCGACATGCCCATTGGTCCAGGCAACTGTCACACAGCGGAAGCCGCCCCGCCTCTCAACACCCCTGCCATTGGTAGGCAGAGCTTTGCACGTGAGTCCTTGCTCGCTAGGAAGATTCCGATTGGCTAGAATGCACACCCCTGCCCCGCCCTCCTCCTCAAGCAGAATTCCCTCCTTTGGTCCTTAAAGAACTTCTGCACGCTGTGATTGGCCCAAAGCGGGCCCAAACTTAAACACGCAGAGTCCTCCGAGGGCAGGTGGGAGGGAAGTGATCTGTGAATTCTGCAGCGGAGTCAGACCGCTGAGAAATTCTACATCTTTTGTTTGCTTGTTTTTGTTTATGTGGTTTTGGTTTTGCGCTGGAAGAAATTAAGAAATTACCTGCCCTAGTATTGATCATCGTTATTTTCAGAAGCCCAAAGTGATAGCGCGACTGCTCAACTCTGCGCAGCAATCCTGCGCTGCCGGTTTCTAGAATCGAGGAAAGGGTAGCAAACTGTTTACTGAGGTAGATACTTTCTGATCACTCTCTTGATTGGTCCTTGAAAACCACATCATGACCAGCATTAATATATCAGTTTAGGAAGGAGAAAATCTTCTCAGGGAGGGGATGTGATTGTTCCAATGTCACAAAGCAAACTAGTCCAGCTTGGTCCCGAACCACGGCTATAGAATGCGTGGCATACTCATTACACTGGGCCTGCGCAGACCTTTTCTGGGGATAGCGGATGGATGATATATTTACATGTTTTTCTCTCACATTTACAGAACTTAGAGAAGGCAGCTTATTATTGTTAATTTTAAACTCATTTCTTTTTCTGATTTTAAATCTATGTGCTATGGCAAAAGGTCAGAATTGAGTCTGATTTATCACTGCAATATTTTATCTCAAATATAATTCTCCTAACATTATCCTGTTGTCCCATAAGGCAGGCTGGGAAGGATAATATGCCAATTTACAGAAGAAGAAACCAAGACCCAGAAATGGTTAGCCACATCCCAAGGTCACCAGTTTGACTCTGAGAGACCTGAGGCTACAACCCAGGAACCTACTCTCAGAACAGAGCAGCCACTTCCCTTTTCTGGAGGCCAGTCCAGGCAAGACTTGGCTGAGTCTTCTTTCCCCATCTTGTCTGGGATCAGGGGCTTCCTCTGGACCTCAGAGAGGAGCACCACTCCTTGTTCTACTCTTTTGGCCATGTGACCTTGGGCAAGTCTCTTCCACTGTCCTCAGTTGAGTTGCTTGCTTTAGAGAGACTGAGTCCAGAGTCTCCAAATGCTTGACCTACCAAGTCTCCCCAAAGCTGCTGATGAAAGAGTTTGAAGCTTAACCATGGGGCTGTGTCTCACCCTCACCTCCATGCCCTGGCAGAGGAAGGGGAAAAAGGAAACTAACTGAATACTAAGTCACTTTACATACATAACCTCTAATTCCTAAAGATACACCTGAAGATGGGGGGTCATTATCCCCAATTTACAGATGAAGAAACTGAGGTTTAGAGAGGTCAAATGATATGCCTAAGGTCATATAACCACTAATTGGCAGTAAGGGACTCAAATCCAGGTCTTCTGACTCCAGACTCCTATATTTCAACCACTTCTCTTAGAAGAGTTGGCACAGGTCAGTTATGCTTGGCACAGTCCTGGCACCACCCACAAGATCCATCCATTCATTCCTTTATCAGTCAACATATATACACAGAGCACCTACTATGTACCAGGTGCTGGGCTAGGCCTTGAGAAATCATAGGCAAAGTTCTTACCCTTCTAGAACTTTTTTTTTTTTTTGAGACAGAGCCTCAAGCTGTCACCCTGGATAGAGTGCTGTGGCATCACAGCTCATAGCAACCTCCAACTCCTGGGCTCAAGCGAGTCTCCTGCCTCTGCCTCCTAAGTAGCTGGGACTACAGGCGCCTGCCACAATGCCGGGCCATTCTTTGGTTGCAGCCGTCATTGTTGTTTGGCAGGTCCAGGCTGGATTCAAACCCACCAGCTCAGGTGTACGTGGCTGGCACCTTAACCGCTTGAGCCACAGGCGCCGAGCCCCTTCTAGAACTTTTTTTTTTTTGAGACAGAGCCTCAAGCTATCACCCTGGATAGAGTGCTGTAGCATCACAGCTCACAGCCTCCAGTTCCTGGGCTCAAGCGAGGCTCTTGCCTCCGCCTCCCAAGTAGCTGGGACTGCAGGCGTCCGCCATAACGCCTGGCCATTTTTTGGCTGCAGCCGTCGTTGCTGTTTGGCGGGTCCGGGCTGGATTCCAACCCGCCAGCTAAGGTGTATGTGGCTGGCGCCTTAGCCCGTTAAGCCACAGGCGCCGAGCCTCCTTCTAGAACTTTTTAATGTTGAAAGACAATAGTCAAGTAAATGAATAAATTTTGACATTTCTGTTAATGCTAAGAAGTAAATATAACAGGGTTATGGGAGAGAAAACAATGTGTGCAAATGTGAGAGAAATACAGCAAGAGAGGGAGGACTAGAAATATCAGTTGGACATTGTTAGATGGTTGGACATTGTTTCATGATTATGAAAAACCTCCCTATGAAGTGACATTTCTATTGAGTCTCAGGGATCCATTTCTGCCCCAGGGCAGCAGAGAAGGTACTGGGTCACATATTCCTAGAACTCAAAAGGTCCAACTAGAAGAGCCTTTGTCAATCATTTTATTCACCTCTTTTCACTTTATAGATGTGGAAATTGTAAGACGGATTTATCCCAGAGGCACTTGATAGACTGGAAACCTGGCAGGGGGCAGGGCCTTATGGGGACCACTGGTGCTATCCCCATACTTTATACTTGAATCAAGTTTTCTAAGGAAGGAAACTCTGAGATCCTTTTCCTCCCTCCTTTCTTACTTTGGGTTAGGAAGAGCAATTAACAAATTTATGGGTTGTCAAGTTGTGAATCACCCTTCTGTTGACAGTTCCATTCCCAAAGTCCATTGTTTAAATGTTTGCCCAATCCCAGGACCTAAACTCATTGTGACTTGGGGATGTAGGAACCTGAAAGAGAGCAGGGATATAGCAGGGAAAGACCCCCAGTAGGGTCTTTCATTTTCACCAAGACCTGCTTTTTTTTGAGATCCAAGCCTCACTCTGTGCCCTGAGTAGAATGCCATGGCGTCAGAGTTCACAGCAACTTCAGGCTCTTGGGCTTAAGAGTTCCTCTGGCCTCAGCCTCCTGAGTTACCCAGCTAGGTTTTCTGTTTTTTTTTTTTTTTCTAAATAAAGACAGAGTCTCACTTTTGCTCAGCCTGGTCTCCAACTCCTGAGCTCAAGCAATACACCTGTCTTGGGTTCCCAGAGTCCTAGGATTACAATCTACTGTGCTTGGCCCAAGACCAGCCTTTAATTGTCCTAGTGAATAAAGGGGAACATCAGCTGGGGTATGTCCTGAAGGGTCCATTTGGCTTTCATATATTATATATGAGCTTTTCTCTCTCCGTCCTACAAGTTTTCTATCTTAATTATGACTCTAACTGATTTTACTTCATTTATTTTTTACTTTAATCATCTTTTTCATTACAGATCCAACTGGTTTTAAAAGGAAACTTAGGTGGGGCACAGTGGCTCACACTTGTAACCCTAGCACTCTGGGAGGCCGAGGTGGGTGGATTGCCTGAACTCAGGAGTTTGAGACCAGCTTGAGACAGAGA
Source organism: Perodicticus potto (assembly GCA_963574655.1). Taxonomy (NCBI): domain Eukaryota; kingdom Metazoa; phylum Chordata; class Mammalia; order Primates; family Lorisidae; genus Perodicticus; species Perodicticus potto. Next base: position 12,774 of record CAUYRH010099798.1, on the reverse strand, counting down.
GAGACCTTGTCTCTGTAAAAAAACAAACAAAAAGCCAGGTGTTGTGGCGGGCACCTGTAGTCCCAGCTACTTGGGAGGCTGAGGCAAGAGAATCGCTTGAGCCCACGAGTTGGAAGTTGCTGTGAGCTGTGATACCACGGCACTATACCAAAGGCGCCAAAGTGAGACTCTGTCTCAACCGCCCCTCCAGACAAACAAACAAACAAACAAACTAAAATTTTCAAACGAAAAAACAATGAAATACAAAATTCAAGGGAGAAAAAGGGAACTTAGTGTCTATGGTAGGTGAATCTTACTGATATAGTCACTTTCTCTATCTGGACCCCAGTTTTCTATACTATAAATGGGACTGAAGTCAGATTCTTTCATTCACACCTATTTGAAGTGATGGGAAGGGAGAGGAGGTCCTAGGGAGACTCTTGGTCCCTACACTGGCCCCTCAGCTTGGGGACCCCAGATGAGCATTCTGGGAACTGCTGTGTAGCTGTGCTACCAGCCCACATGACTGAGTGGCCACTATTTATGCCTGGAACTGTTCTAGGCATTTCCATATAATTTCTTAATTTTCAGAACATAATCTTATGAGATAGGACGATCTTTTACTTTTCAGGAGTGGAAACTGAGGCTCGGAGAAGCTTAGTAATTTGTGCAAGTCCCCACAGTTGGAAAGAGGGACTTCATACCCAGATCTGGCTGAACCCCAGGGCCATGCCCTATCCAAGGCCTTGCCTCTGAGAGTGACTTAGTGAGTTCAGTCATACACAGATGATCCTCTTCCACAGAGGATCACCCATCCCCTCCTTCCATGGTTCTTGTCCTCCACCCCACCTCATGTCCTCACAACTAAGGTAATGGAACTTGTCATTACCAATAACTGTACCCCTACCCCACATAATTTCAATACCAAGTAGCCTGTCCTAACATGACCCCAGTCTTGTAGACCCAACTCCAATAGTTCTTTCACCCACTAAAACCTTCCATTCATTGATTTTTCCATTTTTTTGTCAAGTCCTGACTTTCCTCCTTCACTAGCTTAGATTCCATGGACCATTGCTAATTGCTATTACTTCCTTGCTCACTAACCCCCTTGCGCCCGTTCTCATTAAATTGTATGCACCTGTAGAAACCACGCTCTGGTTAATCCCACATGGCTGACTGAGGCTGGAGACAGACCCAGCCCGGCTGACTGGTCTCACCTGAACGTCATAGCCACCACCCTCTAGGGCCCCTTGGTATTTGCTGTCTCCCAATCTTGCCATATGACCCGGGCTTTTCACCTTCTCGTGGTCTGCATGACTCCTTCCTCCATCACAATGGCTCTTTCCCATCCTCCCAACTGAAGACTCTGCTTCCTACTTCACCAAGCAAACAGAAGCCATCAGGAGGGCCGTTCCTTGGATCTCAAGACCCCCTCAACCCATTCACCTGGGCCTGGGCTCCATTTTCAGCCTCCCTGCCTGTTACTGGGTATGAACCTGTTTGTTCTTCTTTGGGGCTGCCCCTCCATTTACACAGGAGACCCCATCCTCACCTGTTCAAGGGCCTCACTCCAGCAAGTTTCCCTCTCTCACTGACAAGATCATTCCAATCAGCATTAAAACATAATTTCTTGGGCTAGGCGTAATGACTCATGCCTGTAATCCTGGCATTCTGGGAGGCCAAGGTGGATGGATTGCAAGAGCTCAGGAGTTCAAGACCAGCCTGAGCAAGCATGAGACCCCATCTCTATTAAAAATAGAAAAACTAGCTGGGTGTTGTGGCAGGTGCATGTAGTCCCAGCTACTAGGGAGGCTGAGACAAGAGGATCACCTGAGCCCAAGAGTTTGAGGTTGCTGTGAACTATGACACCATAGACAAAACAAAACAAAACAACCCCCCCCACCACCATTTCTTGGATCTCAAGAAAAACACAATAAAACCAACAAGACTCACGCCTGTAATCCCAACACTCTGGGAGGCTCAAGCAGGTAGATCCCTTGAGCTCACAAGTTCAAGACCAGCCTGAGCCAGAGTGAAACTCCCGTCTCTAAAAAAAATAGCTGGGCACGGGGCCGCACCTGTGGCTCAAAGGAGTAGGGTGCCGGCCCCATATGTCAGAGGTGGCGGGTTCAAACCCACCCCCAGCCAAAAACAGGAAAAAAAAAAAATAGCTGGTCGTTGTGGCCGGCGCCTATAGTCCCAAGCTACTTGGGAGGCTGAGGCAAGAGGATCGCTTGAGCCCATGAGTTTGAAGTTGCTGTGAGCTATGACGCCACTGCACTCTACCAGGGGAAAGAAAGTGAGACTCTGACTCTTAAAAAAAACAACAAACCAAACAGCCTCTCTTGACCCCATATCTCCATTCGCTCCTTCCCCATTTGTCTATATATCACAGCGGTTCTCTACCTGTGGGTCATGACCCCTTTGCCTTTCACAGGGGTCACCTAAGACCATCCTGCATATCACATATTTACATTACAATTCATAACAGTAGCAAAATTATACTTTTGAAGTAGCAACGAAAATAATTTTATGGTTAGGGGTCACCACAATATGAAGAACTGTATTAAAGGGTCACAGCATTAGGAAGGTTGAGAACCACTGATATAGCAAAACTCCCTGAAAGCAAAACTCCCTACATTTGCTGCCTTCAGAGCTCTCCTGTTCTCTCCTGCAAATACTTTAGTGAAGCTTCTGGTCCCACCACTCTGCCAAAACTGCTTTAGTCAAGGTCACCAGTGACCTTCACATTGCTAAATATAATCATCAATTCTTCTTTTTAACGCTTTTACTGAGATAGCATTCAGCTAACATACAATTCACCCATTTAAAATCTTGAATTCGGCTCGGTGCCTGTGGTTCAACGGGCTAAGGCGCCAGCCACGTACATCTGAGCTGGTGGGTTCAAATCCAGCCTGGGCCCACCAAACAACAAAGATGGCTACAACCAAAAAATGGCCGGGCGTTGTGGCGGGCACCTGCAGTCCCAGCGACTTGGGAGGTGGAGACAGGAGACTTGCTTGAGCCCAGGAATTGGAGATTGCTGTGAGCTGTGATGCCACAGCACTCTATCCAAGGTGACAGCTTGAGGCTCTGTCTCAAAAAAAAAAATAAATAAATAAAATAAAAAATAAAATCTTGAATTCAATGGTTTTCAGTATGTATACTTACAGAGTTGTGCAACCAGCACCATGTCAATTTGAGAACATTTTCGTCACCCCCGAAAGAAACCTGTACCCTTTAGCAATCACTCCCCACCTCTCCCTCAGCCCCCAGCCCCAGGCAACCACTAATCTACTGTCTCTATAGATTTGCTTATTCAGGGCATTTCATATAAATGAAATCATACAACATGTGGCTTTTTTTTTTTTTTTTCTGAGGCCTCAGTACAGGGCTGTAGCGTCACGGCTCACAGCAACTTCAAACTCTTGGGCTTAAGCGATTCTTTTGCCTCAGCCTCCCAAGTAGCTGGGACTACAGGTGCCCACCACAAGGCCCAGCTATTTTTTGGTTGCAGTTGTCATTGTTGTTTAGCAGGCCCGGCCCAGCTTGAACCCGCCACCTTCGGTGTATGTGGCTGGTGCCCTACTCACCAAGCTATGGGCACCGAGCCATTATTTTCTTTATTGCCAAATAATAGTCTATGGATATTTGATTACCACACTTTATTCACCAATTGATGGACATTTGGGTTGTTTCCACTTTTTGGCTAATTTGCAGAATGCTGCTGTGAACATTTGTGTACAAATTTATGTGTGGATGTATGTTTCCATTTCTCTTGGGTATATACTCAGGAGAAGAATTGTTGGTCGTTAGGACATTTTTTCTTTAACCATTTGTTGAAATGTCAGACAGTTTCCCAATAAAGCTGCACCATTTTACATTCTGACTAGCAATGTTTGAGGACTCTGGCTTCTCCTCACCACATGTTATTATCTGTTCTTTTTGATTATAGCCACCTTGGTGGGTGCGAAATGGTATTTCGTTGTGGTTTCTGACTTGCATTTTCCTGCAGACTAATGATGTTGACATCTTTTCATGACCTTGGAGAAATGTCTCTTCAGATCTCTTGTCTATTTTGCATTATCTATTTACTTTTTTTTTTTTTAGGCATAGTCTTGGTCTGTCACCCCAGCTAGAGTGCAGTAATGTCATCATAGCTCACTGCAACCTTAAACTCTTGTGCTTAAGCAATCCTTCTGCCTCAGCCTCTTGAGTAGCTGGGACTACAGGTGTGTACCACAATGCCCAGATAATTTTTTTCTTTCTTTCTTTCTTTTTTTTTTTTTTTGTAGAGACAGAGTCTCATGTTTTTTTGGGGTTTTGTTTCTTTTTTTTTTTTTTTTGTAGAGACAGAGTCTCACTTTATCACCCTCAGTAGAGTGCCATGACGTCACACAGCTCACAGCAACCTCCAACTCCTGGGCTTAGGCGATTCTCTTGCCTCAGGCTCCCGAGTAGCTGGGACTACAGGCGCCCACCATAACACCCGGCTATTTTTCTGTTTTGCAGTTCGGCTGAGGCCGGGTTTGAACCCGCCACCTTCGGTATATGGGGCTGCTGCCCTACTGGATGAGCCACAGGCGCTGTCCCCAGCTAATTTTTTTCTATTTTTAGTAGAGATGGGATCTCATTCATGCTAATGATGTTCTTGAACTCCTGAGCTCAAGAGATCCTCTCACCTTGGCCTCCCAGAGCACTAGGATTACAGGAATGAGCCACCACACCCAGCCTCCTTTACCCATTTTATTATTTATTTATTTATTTATTTATTTGTAGAGACAGAGTCTCATTTTATTGCCCTCGGTAGAGTGCCGTGGCCTCACAGAGCTCACAGCAACCTCCAACTCCTGGGCTTAGGCGATTCTCTTGCCTCAGCCTCCTGAGTAGCTGGAACTACAGGCGTCCATCACAACCACCGGCTATTTTTCTGTTTTGCAGTTCAGCCGAGGCCGGGTTTGAACCCGCCACCTTCAGTATATGGGGCCGGCACCCTACTTGATGAGCCACAGGTGCCGCCCTCCTTTACCCATTTTATAACTGTGCTATGTACTATTATTGAGTCGTAAGGGTTCTTTACATATTCTAGATATGAGTCCCTTATCAGATATACAATTTACAAATTTTTCTCCTGTCCTTAAATGGCAGTTCTTAGTCTTCATATTTTACTTGACCTCTAGATTGCCTGTGACACAGCTGACTCTTCTCTCTCCGAAACTCTCTCCCTGGTGGTCTAGTGGTTAGGATTTGGTGTTCTCACACCCCAGCCACAGCCTGAGTTTGTTTCTGGTCAGAGAACCAAAAAAAGAACAAAGAAAAAAATAAAAAAAGAAAAGAAAATTCTTTCTTCACTTGGTTGCTAAGACACCTCACATCCTGGTTTTTCTCTGATTTCATTGACTGATTTCTCTGATTTCATTTATGTGGTTTACCATTTATCTGCTGAACCTGTCAAGAGTGAAATGCTCCAGGACTCACGCTCTGGTCGCCTTCTCTTTGCTCTCTCCCTTGGTGATCTCATCCAGTCTCAAGCTTTAAATACCATCTCTGTGCTGGCAAAACCCAAATTTATATATTCCAGTCCAGAACTCTCTCTCAAACGCCAAGCTCGACTCATTTATCTAATTTTACTCAACCTCTCTACTTGCCTGTTTATAGTTGTCTCCAACTCTGCACAAAGCTGACTCCTCAAACTCAATGACGCCTCCCTCCCCTAGCAATAGCAACTTCTAGACCTTGAGCCACTTTCCACTCGGTTTTCCTCTCACGCTCTGCCTTCCAGTTTGTCAGCAAGACCTTTGGGCTCTACCCTCAGAACATGGGTGGAATCTGACCGGGTCTCACTCCAAACCCCAGCTTACTGCCACCTCCACGGTCTGAGCCCGTGGTCATCTCTCTAGGATTTTTGAAGCCTCCTGGCTGTTGTGTGTGTCTCCTACAGTCTGTTTTCAATCCTGCAAGCCAGAGAGATCCTTATAAAACACAAGTCGTATCATGCCATTTTAATGCCTCCCTCTCACTTGGAGTAGAAGCCAAATTCCTGCCAGTCACTTCCAGGCTCCCCTCCCTTACAGGTGGTGGTCACAGTGGCCTCCCTGATGTTTCTGGAATGTGCCAGGCCCACTCCCACTTCAGGGCTGCTTCTTCCATTCCTCCAGGTCTTTTCTCAGCACTGTGCTATTCTCAGGAGAGGCCTTCTGTCTGGCAGCCACTCTCCCAGGGAAGCCCCCCTCCCAGGGCAGCAGCTAGTCTCTTCTCTATTGTTTCCATAGCGCCTAACACCCTCTGCCACACTGAGTATTTACGCATTTACTGCCTATTTCTACCTTGGAACAGAAGCTCCAGGAGGGGAGTAATTTCGTCTGTTTTTGTTTTGTGTGTAATCCAGCACCTGGAAATGTGTGGCTGCTCAATAAATATTCATAGAATGAGTGAAGGGGGGGTGATTTACTTGACACCTATAATCCCAGCACTCCTATAATCCCAGCTCTCTGGAAGGCCAAAGTGGGTGGATTGCTTGAGCTCAGGAGTTGGAGACCAACCTGAGCTAGAGCAAGACTGTCTCTGAGCTAGAGCGAGACCCGTCTCTAAAAATAGCCAGGTGGGCGCCTGTAGTCCCAGGTACTTGGGAGGCTGAGGCAACAAGATTGCTTGAGCCCAAGAGTTTGAGGTTGCTGTGAGCTATGACAACACAGCACTCTACCAAGGGCAACAAAGTGAGACTCTGTCTCCAAAAGATAAAAAAAGATGAGTGAAGGGATGATTAAGGAAGAGAGGAAGGGGTGCTCTTAGATTCCTGGTGTCAGACTTGGAAGTGAGCCCTCCCCCACATCACTGAAAGTTGGTTCCTGTTTTCCCAGCCCAGGAAGGCTGGTGTGGGGCAAATCCAAAGCTCTAGTTCTTTCTCATTTTGGCCTCTTCCTGGCTAGGTGACCTGGGTGCAAATCTCTCTCCTTTGCTGAGCCTCGATGTCTTCATCTGTTCATTGGGACATCGTCACCTACTTCTCGAGGCTGGCATAAAACCTCCAGGATGTGAGCAGTGTCTGGCATGTGGTCTGCACTCAAGGCCTGTTTGCCCTCCATGGGACGTGTAATTTGCTAACTTGGTGCAAGCTTCAGACAGGTGTGGGTATTTTAGGGGGCAGGGGTGTGGGTAAGGAAGAGAGAGGGAGACCAGAGAAGAGGAGGCCCTGAGAGAAAACCGGGAGGACTGAAGGCTAGACTCAGAAGGACAGGAGAGGCACCAAAGGCAGAGCTGCCTGCTGCTGTGTGATACTCGCAGGGCAAGTGTTTTCACCTCACTTCCCTCAGGTGTAATGCAGCTCACAAAGGCCATCCCTGCCCTCAAGCCCACAAGCCGGGTCCACCCATCCAACTCTGCCTGGAGTGCTGAGCAAGTGCATTTCAGGGTTGCGGAAACTGAGGCTCAGGAAAGTGATTTGCTCTCTGTCTCATCTCTCCTGCTAGAGTTGAAGCTCCTCATGTTTGAGTGCTGCCTAGCTACCACATGTCTCCTCAGAGCCATGTTGCTGACTGAAAACAGGAGTAGGTGCGGTCAGTGGGCTCCCAGCCCTAGCAGATTTTATTTTTCCTTTTATAATAAATACCTTGCAATCTTCTTTTCTGTAATAGAATGCAATTCATTATAGGATATAGATAATGTATCTTATTTATATACTCCTAATTTTGAAAAAAGAAAAGCAACATCCAGTTGAAATGTAAAGAAAGAAAATGATCTATAAAGTCTCTTTTTTAAACTTGTAAAAACAGGTCTGGTTTGGTGGCTCACACCAGAGTCCCAGCACTCTGGGAGGCTGAGGCTGGAGGATGGCTTGAGTTCAGGAGTTCAAGGTAGACCTAAGCAAGAACTAGATGCTGTCTCTACAAAAAAAGAAAGAAAGAAAGAAAGAACGAAAGAAAGAAAAAAAAAAGAAAAATTAGCTGGGCTTTGTGCCGTGCTTGTAGTCCCAGCTACTCCGGAGCCTGAAGGAGGCGGATTGCTTGAGCCCAGGAGTTTGAGGTTACAGTAAGTTGTGATGTTGCCACTGCACTCCAGCCGAGGCGGTAAAGTGAGACCTTGTCTCAAAAGAAAAGCAAAATCAGCGAGGCGGTGGCTCAAAGGAGTAGGGCGCCGGCCCCATATGCCAGAGGTGGCGGGTTCAAATCCAGCCACGGCCAAAAACTGCACACACACAAAAAAAGAAAAGCAAATTCAAACAAAAAATCTGGGAGAGTCTTGCAGAACAGGGCTGCAAATTTGAATGTGCGTGAGAGTCACCTGGCGATCTTGCGGAAATGCAGATTCTGAGTCAGCAAGCTTGGGGAGGAACTCGAGAGTCTGCATTTCTAATCCGCTCCCAGGTGTCGCCAGCTGCTGCTCCTCCGCCGCAGATCTGAGCGGCCCCGGGTCGAGGGCGTCCAGTTCCTTGCTTGGGGGGGGGGCCCCGCCCCCGCCCAGAGCCACCCCCTCCCGGGGCAGCCTAGGAAAACGCCCTCCCTCGGCTCTTCCAGATTCCCGGCATCCACGTGGCTGGGCGCCCACTGCCGAGACAGCAGTTCCCACGGGAGGTGCCCGCCTGAGGGACTGGGCCGCGGGGGAGGGAGGGAGGCTCCGCCCCGTCCCGGGCCTCGCCGTCCAGGGGGCGGGGCCTCCTCGTCTCCCGCCCTGCGGGCCCCACCCTCGTCCCTGCCCTGGCTTGGGTCTCTAAATCTCTGGAGCTTTCATTGACTTACCTCTTCCCCCTTCCCTCCCTGCGTCCCCCTCCTCTCCCACGGGTCCTTCTTCCCCTCTACCCTCAGTCCAGGCTGGGCCCCAAGAAGACCCAGCTGTTCAGGCCTCCCCTCCCTGCAGGGAGGAGGTTTGCCCAGGGCTGCTAGTCTGGACAGGGCGGGAGCAGTGGGTCCTGGGAGAAGGCTCTTGGCTGTAAGAGCTGGGCCAGGCTTGTCCTCTCTGAGCTCTGCTGGGAGTCAAAACAGTGTGACCCATGACAACATAACAACTAACTTCCCTCCAATGAGGACTGCACTCTACAATGGGCTTTTCTTGGCATCATCACTCTTCATTCTCACAAACTTGGTGTGATTACCATTTGGCAAATGACAAAACTGAGGCCCTGAGTCCTCGAGGCGTCGGTGCTCTGCGGCGTCAGCCGGTGCGCGCGTGCGCGGACATGGCCTCAACCGACTATACCCAACAAGTAACCCAAAACTATGGGGCCTACCCTACCCAGCCTGGGCAGGTCTACTCCCAACAGAGCAATCAGTCCTATGGACAGCAGAGTTACAGTGGTTATGGCCAGTCAGATACTTCAGGCTATGGCCAGCGCAGCTATGATTCTTCTTATGGACAGACCCAGAACACAGGCTATAGCACTCAGTCAACTCCCCAGGAATATGGCTCAACTGGTGGCTATGGCAGTAGCCAAAGTTCCCAGTCATCTTATGGGCAGCAGCCCTCCTTTCCTGGCTATGGCCAGCAGCTGGCTCCTAGCAGTACTTCGGGAAGTTACAGTGGCAGTTCTCAGAGCAGCAGCTATGGACAGCCCCCAAGTGGGGGCTATGACCAACAGTCTGGCTCTGGCAGACAGCAGCAGAGCTACAGGCAACAACAAAGCTATAATCCCCCTCAGGGCTATGGACAACAGAACCAGTACAACAGTGGCAGTGCAGGTGGTGGAGGGGGTAGTGGAGGTAACTATGGCCAAGATCAGTCCTCCATGAGTGGTGGCAGTGGTGGTTATGGCAGTCAGGACCAGAGTGGTGGTGGCGGTGGCTACAGGGGAGGTCAACAGGATTGTGGGGGATGCAGCAGGGGTGGTGGCAGTGGTTACAACTGCAGCAGTGGTGGCTATGAACCCAGAGGTGGCCATGGAGGCAGAGGCGGCATGGGTGGAAGTGACTTTTTATGGCTTCAATAAATTTGGTGGCCCTCGGGACCAAGGATCATGTCATGACTCCGAACAAGATAGTTCAGAGAACACCATCTTTGTGCAACGCCTGGGTGAGAATGTTACAACTGAGTCTGTGCCTGATTACTTCAAACAGATTGGTATTATTAAGACAAACAAGGAAACAGGACAGCCCAATTAATTTGTACACAGACAGGGAAACTGGCAAGCTGAAAGGAGAGGCAACAGTTTCTTTTGATGTCCCACCTTTTGCTAAGGCAGCTATTAACTGGTATGATGGTAAAGAATTCTCCGGGAATCCTATCAAGGTCTCATTTGCAACTCACCGAGCTGACGTCAATCAGGGTGGTGGCAATGGTCCAGGAGGCCGAGGGCGAGGAGGACACATGGGCCGTGAAGGGTATGGAGGTGGTGACAGTGGTGGCGGTGGCTGAGGAAGATGTCCCAGTGGAGGTGGTGGTGGTGGAGGGCAGCAGCAAGCTGGGGACTGGAAGTGTCCTAATCCTACGTGTGAGAACATGAACTTCTCTTGGAGGAATGAATGCAACCAGTGTAAGGCTCCTAAACCAGATGGCCCAGGAGGTGGACCAGGAGGCTCTCATATGGGGGTAACTTTGGAGATGATTGTCCTTGTGTGATCGTTGTTGTGGTGGCAGAGAAGGCTATGATCAAGGCGGCTACCGGGGCCATAGTGGGGACCATGGGGGCTTCCGAGGGGGCCAGGGTGGTGGAGACAGAGGCAGCTTGGCCCTGGCAAGATGAACTCCAGGGGCGAGCACAAACAGGATTGTAGAGAGAGGCCATATTAGCCTGGCTCCTGAGATTCTGGAATAGCTTTTCTTCCTGTACCCAGTGTTACCCTAGTTATTTTGTAACCTTCAGTTCCTGATCACCCATGGGTTTCTGTGTTGGACTGTGTAATTGTAACCATATCTCTGGTTCCGGTTAAAAATCATCCTTAAAAAAAAAAAAAAAACAACTGAGGCCCTCAGAGGCCAATTCACTAACCCAAGGTATCAGAGGTAAGAGGTCATTTCAGGACTTGAACCTGGTATGCTGTACATGTTCTAGAAGAAGCTTCCTGGGTCTCCTGGGCCTGAATTATCCAGGAAGTCCAACCCATCCAACCCTTGAACACGGGGCTCTAAATTTCCATCAGGATCCTTATCTTGGGATGTCAGAGCTGGAATGCTGAACTTCTCATTATACAGTTGAGGTAACTGAGGCCAGAGAGGGACAGGATCTTGCCCAAGCTCACAAGCCAGATAAGACCCTAGCCCCTATTCCTTAGCTCTCTGATGAAGTTTCTGGGGGCTTTCATAGCTCATCTTGCTTGGGGACCTGGAGCCTGTGTTTGGATACAGTGGGGAGGGAGGAGTTTAAGACAAGAATTCTCCGCCAGGCACGGTGGCTCACACCTGTAATCTTAGCACTCTGGGAGGCCGAGGCAGGGGGATTGCTTGAGCTCACGAGTTTGAGGCCAGCCTTAGCAAAAGCGAGACCCAGTCATTACTACAAATAGAAAAACTGAGGTCAGAGGATCGCTTGAGCCTGAGTTGGAGGTTGCCATGAGCTATGATGCCATGGCACTCTACCCAGGGTGACAGCCTGAGACTCTGTCTCAAAAAAGAAAGAAAGAAAAAGGACAAGAATTCTCCAAATTGAAGAGGGAGTCCAGAATGGGAGGGAAGATTTAATGCCTCTGAAAATATACTTTGCCTTTAGGCTTTATTTCCTAAGAGAGAGATGTGTCACCAAAGCAAGGAGATGTATAGGGGTTTCAATTTGGTTTTGTTTATCACTGTTTTGCTTCCCGGGCAGGAGGCTCAAGCCTCAACTGCAAAGGTGAGAGATTCTGGGCAACCCCCCTCTGGGCCTTTTTGTCATGATTCTGGGGTCGAGTGGGCCTGTGAGAATGTGTTTTCTGTGGCTCCATCAGGGCACAACCCAGAACAGGTGGGGCTCTGTCTAGCCTGGGTGGAGATCTTTGTCACTGAGTTTAGGCCCATTTATGACCAAGATCAGGGCCTATCCTGGCATCAGGGAACAGGGAGAAGCTCTTAGTTCCTCATAGGATGGAACCAGCCCAGGATTCCTACTCCAGGAGGGTGAGTCAGACAGCTGGCTTGGAGCCCACAGGCCTGAGGCTCTTGGGCTAGAACAGAGGCTCTGGGTGAAGTTGATGTCCTGAGCTAAGGCCTATGTACCTAGTTCACCACTGGGTGGGTCCCTTCTCCACCCACATCCCCCCAACCTCCCCCCAGTTTACCCACCAGAACTCTATGGATGTGGTTGGCCGCCTCTTCTGCCTCATGCTTACAGAGGCAAGTGGTGCCGGCTCTTTCTAGTGGCAGCTGGACTCGTGGGGTCAGCTTCTCTAATTGTCTTCAGGGCTCCTTCCTGAGGTAAACTGGCTGACTGAAAAGAATAACCAAAAGTGGCTTGGCGCCTGTAGCTCAGCGGCTAGGACACTGGCCACATACACCGGGGCTGGCGGGTTTGAAACTGGCCTGGGCCTGCCAAACAACAATGACAACAACAAAAAATAGCTGGGTGTTGTGGCAGGAACCTGTAGTCACAGCTACTTGGGAGGCTGAGGCAAGAGAATTGCTTAAGCCCAAGAGTTGGAGGTTGCTGTAAGCTGAGACAACATGGCCCTCTACTGAGGGTGACATAGTGAGACTCTGTCTCAAAAAAAAAAAGCAAAAACCCTCCACTGTGGCCGATGGCCGATGTCAAGCTGCCCACATGACACTGCAGAGGTGGGAAGAGATGCACAGAAACAGTTCTCAAAAGTCAATGACCCAGGGACTCAACTTCAAAACTCTTAGAAGTGATCAAGGAATACAGCAGCGTCTCAGGATACAAAATCAATACAAGTCAGT
>CAUYRH010099795.1:0-22337 GCA_963574655.1 Perodicticus potto | reverse complement strand
CCAAGGCACAGGTGTCTCCTCAGCAGTTGTCCAGCCTTTTTGGCTATTGGAGCCTCTGGTGGGCATTGTAGGTCCCCCTCCTTGCCTGTCATCCAGCCCACTGGCTCTTCAGCTGGCTGCCGCAGCACCAACACCACCACGGAGGAGGCGGCAGGTCCGCTGACTCCGCTGAGCTGGCTAGGGTGCCAGATGTCCTGTATCAATTCTCCCTCTCCGAGTAGAAACCCCAACTACTGTTAGGGAAAAGGGGTGAAGACTAGATCTAACTGCTTCCTGCTGGATCGGGCGATGATAGAAGGGGGCAGTTAGGGTTTCTCCGGAGGAGAGTGATACAGGGGTTCATGGACTGGAACCATCTTGATTGCATGTGGCTTGATAACCTTTCTGGAAAAAATAAATCTGATTAGTGTAATCAGTAATAGGCAAAGGTAGAACAGCAAGCACTTATTCAGGCATCACTCTCATCTTAAGAAGGAAGAAGAAGCGGAGAGGCAGAGTGGCTAAATGATTTGGTCGTGAGCATCCCATACCAAGTAAGTGGGCGCCCAGCATTTGAAGGGGTTTACTGTATGCCAAGGATTTTGTTCTCCAGTGTTCATTCATTCACCACACTTCCTCCTGCCAGCCCCACTCTCTCTTTCTGGTTAAACCTTGTCTGTGGTCTTAACTACAACTCACCTCCAGGGAGGAGGTATTCCCTCTGTCCCTTATCTGTGTGAGCCCCCTCTGGTCTCCCCTTGTCTTCTAGTCAGTTCTTTCTCAATATCTCACCTCTGTCCTTGTATGTGACTTCATCACGATCCTTGAGTTAAACCTTCAGCAAGTTCTGATGCTGTAGATTTCAGGGGAGATCAGGTATTTAAACCTTATGAATGACATTAGGAATAATGTCATTTGAGAAGGATACTAGAGTCACCAAGACATTCACTACTAATGCCTGTAAGTAGCAGGAACAGTGGGGTATGATTTTGCATTTGGGTGTTGCTAATGGCCTCACAGTAAGAAAGTAATAGCTATTTTAATGCCTATGAAGTAGGGTGGGGTGGGGCAATGGGGAAGGGGCAGGAAGTGGCAGGAAAGGAGGATTTTATGCTGTGTATTGGACCAAATTCTGGAGTTAAATTTCAGCTAACTGTGACTATTCTTTTTTGGTGTATTACCCAGTGTTTCTAGAATAATGAATGACAAATACTTAGGACAGTACTCTGCACATAAATGATGTTAATGTTCCTTCCCTGTGTCTTCAACCCATGGCAGATTAACTTGCTCTCCCACATATGTGTTTATTTTAATGTTGCCATCCTTGAGAAAACAATACTTAGATAAAGCTAAAAAGTTAATAATGATTACAAATCAGAATAAATGAGGGAATATGTTGAAATTCTGAGCAGAAGGCCCAGAGAATGGAAGTTTGGATTGGTGGCTTCTAGGAGCTGAGGATTAATCAGACTCTTCCTGTTTAAGCCTTTACTTAAGGGTACTTAAGTAATGCCTTTACTAATGGGGAGGCAGGCTGGGAAAGTGCGAAATTTCAGTTATGGGCATATGCTTCGGCAACTGGATTTAAGTCCCGACTGCCAGTTGCAAGCTTTGTGAAGAAAGTGACTTAATCTCTCCAAGCCTCAATTTTCTCATCTATAAAACTCACATAATAATAGTTTGTTCCAGGAATCTATTGCTGTATAACAAACCACACCAATGTGATGACTTAAAGCAATAATATTTATCTTGCCCCTGAATCTATAATTTGGGTAAAGTTCAGCAGGGGTAGGGTTATTTTTTCCCCTCCATTCAGCATCCACTGGGGTGATGAAGCAGGAATCGCCTGAGGGTTCACTCTCACGCAGCTGGCAGCTGGCAGCTGATGCTCTAGTAGCCAGCCAGTGGTCATCTAGGTGTCTGTCTGGGCTACCTGTGACCTTGATTTTCTCACAACGTGGTAGCAGGATCCAATGGTGTGCACCCCAAGGGGAGAATGAATGAGCCAGACAGACAGTGCATTGGCTTTTCTGACCCTACCCCCAGCCTCACTTCTGCTGCGCCCTGTTCACTAGGAATCTAGAAGGCTGGCCCATGTACAGAGGAGGGAAATTAGACTCCACTTTTTGATAGGAAGAGCAATTAGCAATTTGAAGTCAAACTTAAAACTGCCACATCATGGCTGCAGCAAGGATTGAACGTGATCTTGCAGTAGACCCAGACACAGTGTCTAGCACAGGTATGGATATAACCAGGAAAGCCTTAGGAAGCAGGTGGTATTTCTAGTTTGCACTTGAAGACACTGAGGCTTCTTGATGTGACTTGCTCAGATTCCCAGTGAGTGCCAGAGCAGGGATTTAGACTTGCTTAGGGGCCTCCCTATGGCTCCCCCAGAGGTTAGCAAATGCTCTGATGTCACCCAGTGTTGGTGCATCGTTCCATGGTGGTCCTTGCTCTGCTGGTGGTGGCAGGCAAGGATCTATGAATTGGATAATCTAACCTCTGCAGTGTCAAGTTGCCCTTCCCCCTTTCGCAGAATGTCTTATCCCTCTTCTCTTTGAAAAGGGTCTTGCGGGCTGATTACATGGGGACTGTGATATTTTGTTTGCCCTGAGAATGACACTGTTTTATTCTTCTCTGGGCATTGTCCATAAGGCTCTGATAAAGGTGCCAGATGGACTTGCGTGCCATATCCTCCTACTGTGCCTGGTCCTCCTTAAACTTGGAAGGCTAAAATCAGCTGGCTTGCCCCAGAAGCTTCTGTCCTCGCTTCAGCTGTTAACTAAATTGGGCTGATCTGTAGCTTTAAAACACTGCCATCCCATTCCACTGGCTGCGCTTCAGTGATTTACAGGGGAAGGTGCGGATCCCTTTGTCTGTTTATAGGGCTTATAAAATGTGAGTATATCTGTAGCATGAAATTATATGAGTATCAATAAAATATAAAATTTTTTTTTTAAAAAAACAAACCCTGACAAGTTGTGTTTTAATTTTGCAATAGGAATCATATCAGCTGTCAAATTAAAATCTGTTCTTCCTCCTTGAAATGAAAAGTACCTTTTGCAGACAAAAACCTGAGAGGGAGATGGTGTAATTGGACCATACCTTCAGGCTTTAATCCAGATTTTCTTTTCCTTTCCTTGCTCCTCTGTGCCTGTTTATTTGCTTGCTTTAAATTTGAAATGTACTGACTTCAGAGCCTTTTTGCTCCATATTATTACTTCTGTTTTAAAAAAAGAATTTACAACTTAAGGTTGTTTTTTTTTTAAAGGTAAAATTCCACTTCTGAAAGTGTGAAGCCCTCTCTGATGCAAGACTATTGTATCAGAAACGTCTCTGTCCATCTGGACTTGATCTTGGAGGGTTTTCCAAGGTAGCAGTGATGAAGACCTGCTGTGCCCGGGGTAGAGAGTGTGATGGGAGGCAGAAGCCAAACTCTAAACCACCCAGCACAATGCCATTCCCACCACATCACAGCCAGAGAGTGGCCGGGTCCCATGGCATTCTGGGTGCTCTGTACACCAACTGGTGCCTCATGACTTCATTGTTTGGGGATAACTCTGGGGGCTGGAAAAGAGGGTATTTTCTACTTTCAATCTCTCCTTAAGTTATAGATTATACTTTTATAATGGCCAAGAAATCCTTTGATTTAAAATGAAAACTATAACCTCAAAAGGATTCCAGGATTAGGTATCGTTTACTCATTTATTTCTTTGGCCAATGTTTTCTGGGCACTTACTATGTTCCAGGCATTATGCTAGATGGACTCAAGCATCGTGGTAAACATAAGTGGCCATGACCTCTGTCTTCTCAGAGCCTGGACTCTGCATGAGTGTCAACAATAATCATAGGGGCTCACAGACAGGTGACATCCCAGCAGGCACATATGACATCATGGGTAGCAAGGGGAGAAGGGGAGATGAGGCTTTCCCAGGCTGAAATCTGCAGGTGGGGAGGGAGTTAATGGGTGAAAGGGAGGCATATGTGAGCATAATCCCTGCATGGGATTGGGGGACACTGGTGGCAGTAGGCCCTGAAAGAGGTTCAGTGCAGCAGGGGTGCAGCCCCTGACCACACCACCCAGGGCTGAAGGCCACATTCAGGAAGCTCATCTTGATCTGCGGATGAACCCAGAAAGGGCTGGATGTAACCTGTCATGTCATGTATGTGGATCGAGCTGCTCTGTAACCCCATGAAGGCTGAAATGTAGGAAGCCACTGAGCTGCTAAGTCCCCTAACCCAAGCAGGCCTTTTCAATCTGTGAAGTGGGAGAATTAGACAGTTCCAACGACCTACCAGATGTGAACAGTGGTTATGTCTTTGGGTTCACACAGTATCTCAAATTCTTCTGGTCTTGCACTTTGGGGTCAGAGAAGTAGAGTGAGGCTGAGTTGCTGGACGCCCCTGTGTGTGCCCATGTGAACGTCTGCACATCCTGGAGGCCAGGTCTGCACCTGCATGCGCCCCTGCTCATTGGTACACAGATGTCTGTGGGAGAGAAGAAGCCCCCGGACAGGCCCACACATCTCCCCTGGACAGCACCTGCAGCCCTGTCCTGCTTCACTCATTCAGTGTGCATTTGGGGGACCTTCTCTCTGTGGGCTGCTGGGGATGTAGAGAGGACTTTTTGTCTTTGACCAAACTGCCCCAGGCAGAGTCTGATCTTCAGAGAATGCCCAGACAGTTTGAGGCCGCCACTCTGCAAGGCTCTGCCTCTAGCTCCTCTTTGCTCAGAAGCAGGTATGTCTGCCCGGTCCTAGCCAAGGAGGCACCACCTTTGCAGGAGTGTGGAGGGCAGCCTGTGACTCTTAATGCAGGTGCCTGGTGGCTGACAGACCTCCCCACCCCTGTGCTTAGGCCATAAAGAGCCCTCCGGGAGGGGACAACAGAGCCGCTGAGCCCATCACAGGTTTGGAGGCAAACCCCACACACGGATTGCTTTAGCATCATCCTTGTCTCTGTCCCTTATGGTCCCTGTTCCTGCTTCTGCCCCTCCTCTGCACCTTCCTCCCAAACACTCCTGTAACAGAGCTGAGTCTCTGCCCCAGCCTTCCAGTTCTTCAGTAAGTGCAATGTGGGAAAGTTTTGAGCTGGCCTCGGGCAGGAACTGAGAATTTCCTCATCTGTACAATGGGAGCTAATACCTGCCTCCTGGGACTTTGTGAGGCTTAGCTAGAATAATGCATGCCAGTGCCTGGAGGCCTGCCTGACTGTCCCTAGTAATCCCTAATAAATGATAACGGTTATTATGAATAACCAGTCTCAGCAGGGGAAAAGGAGCGTCTTCCAATCAGTAGTCCAAATGGTGTCTATTTAATTTATTTATTTTATTTTGAGACAGAGTCTCACCTTGTCACCCTGGGTAGAGTGCCATGGCATCATAGCTCACAGCAACTTCAAAGTCTTGGGTTCAAGTGATCCTCTTGTCTCCCAAGTAGCTGTAACTATAGGCTCCTGCCACAACGCCCAGCTATTTTTACAGACGAGGTGTCTCTCTTGCTCAGTCTGGTCTCAAACTCCTGAACTCAAGCAATCTTCCTTCCTTAGCCTCCCAGATTGCTAGGATTACAGACATAAGTGACCTCACTGGACCCAACTGGTGCTTATTAAGCACCGAATACTACCACTAGCTAGCATTTGAGCTCTCTAGATGTGCCAGGCTGTGGACAGAGCAGCTGCTATCCCAGATTGTTCAGTGAGGAATCATTCAAACCTGAAGAGTGGCCCCACACGGGGAGTGTGTGAGACCAGGACTTAGCCCCAGGGGCATCTATCTCAGTTGCTGTGGAATGTGCTACCAACATCCAACCTAGAAAGGGTGTCCACACAGTGTGTGTTTTCTGTGAAGAGGTACCATAATATTCAGAAGATTCTGTTCAAGTCCTCTGCTCCTGTCCAGGGCTTACTTGTGGCCACATTGTGAGATCCAGGAAATCTGCTCGGCTTCCTTGGCAGAGCTGCCTCTGGCACCTCACTGGGCAGGGAGGGCTCCACTGTCCACCAGTTCTAGGCTCTGCTCTCTGCCAGCAGGACCCTTCTAGGGTCTTCATCAACGGAGAGAATGTGATTCATATTAGGTAAGGGGTGGCCCCTGGGGCCTCCATCTCATGTGTGGAGTGAGATCCAAACATGCGCAGTCAATGCTGTATGATTCAAGGCTGATTTAAGCTCCAGCGGGGCTCTCTACTAATGCAGAATCTTTACTTTTCCAAGGAATTAAAACATGCATGCTCCCGGGCAAATCATATTGCACTAATGGTTGGCCTGTCACATTTGCACTTAGATAGGTTGGATTCTCTTAAAGTGGGGCTCACACGTGTCTCCTGGAAGGGCTTCCTCTTTCCCAGGTTGCTCTGAGAAGTAAGGATATAATGAGGCTGTGCATCTCCCTACCATTCTCTGGGGCTCAGGACCCCGGTGAAGCTTGTGAGTGGCAGGTGATCCTCAGCCTGGTCCTCAGCTGCCACTGAGAGAACCACTGAGGGCAGCAGGCACAGCCAGAAGACCCAGAGGGCTGCAGGTGCTATTTGCAGATTCTCAGAGCCCTCAGTTAAAATAGGGTGCAGATGTGTTTAGGGTTGTCAAAAGGGTTAGATTAGGGCTAGGGTGGACAAATTTCCTTTTAATTAAAGGAGGATCTTTCTGACCATCAGAGCCATTTGAATGCAGACGGGATGCTTCCAGAAGTAATGCTGTCGCTTGGAAGTACACCAGTTAAGTCTGGGTGACGACGTGGCTATTGTAGGGGTTTTCTGGGGTGTGTGACTGTATGTGTGTTGGTAGTACTTCCCCCATGTCTCCTTCCTGAGAGGGTGCTATAAACTCCTGATCCTTTTACATACCAAACTGTTATAGTGGTTACCCCTGGTATGTATGTTTGTGGGTGAATTGGTGGGAGCAAGTGCATCATCGCTACATTTTATTATTTCAGCATGTATATTTAATTTGAATTCGTTACAATAGGCAAGTGTTGATTTCATAATGAAAACAGATTGAAATTGTACCTTGAATCAAAATTGTCTCTGAATTACATGTCACAGAGGACAGATACATGGATGACAGGTTAAGAGACCTGACGTCTAGCCTCAGCCTAGCTCATCTCTCTCTGTATTACTGGGTGAAGTACATTACCACTCTGGGCCTCAGTTTTCCCATCTGTGAAATGGGAAGGCTGGATGGACTGTATATGCTAAGCATGGGCCCATATGGCTCCGAGACTCCAGCTGGGCTGCCGTAGTGGGTGGGGAAGGGAGAAAAGAGAACACCATCACCCTGGTATGATGGGGCTGGGGCTAGAAATAGTTCAGGGACAAATTTCCTTGAGCTGCATCCACTTTGTCAGTACTGCTGTTTTCCTGACTTCTGGGCATCCTCTATCTAGAGATGTGATAGGTATTGGCAGCAGCACTGGTGTTTTAGAAGCTGGGTTGCTGAGAGAGGGCTAACTTTTGAAGAAGAAAAAGGCCTGGAAGATGGCACTGCTGGCTTCCCCTCAGTTGGCCTGTCTCTGTCCCTTTAAACACAGCTGGCTTTCTCATGCACCATGCTTCTGCCACCATCAGGAACCTGTGACATCGCCCCTGCTTGCACTCTGGTTCTTCCACAGAGCCCCAGTGTGCTCCACCTACCACTTCTGCTCTCTGGTCTCTGATCTCCAGTCCCTGCCTCCATTCTCCAACCTTCTGGATGTCCTTCCCTACTTTACTGAAACTCAGTTTTCCTTCTGACTATCAGTTCTTGCTCAGCCCCTTATTCTGGCTTAACCTGCTGTTCGGGATTAAGAAGCATCCTGCTAGTCTTAGACATGTGAACGCCCCATCCCCGCTGCAGCCAGTCTCCCTGAGGATCAGGGCCCCTCCCTTACCCACAGACATGCTCACAGTTGGTGGGTGCACAGCGCTTTTGGACCCAGCCTCAGTCGCTGGCAAACACCTTTCTTGAACTCTGGGTCACTATTGCTTAAGTCGCAGCTGGATGCTGGCTTCAGCGCACATCAGTTTTTCCCAGGGCTTTAATAACCCTGAGCTTCAGTTTGCCTATTGGCTCTTTTGTAATGTAGCAGCCTCATAAAACGGTTACTTTTGGTTAAAAGATCTTATTACTGCAAAAAGAGATGTTGAATCACACTTTCAAGGTCGCTGGTGAAATGTGATCTTTGAGACTCATTGGCTCTGTTCCAGGGCACGGGGAAGTAGATATTAAGAAGATAAATTAGAAGTCAAAACACAGTTCTATTTTCCCCTGTGTTTTAGGCTGAGTGTCTGTGATGAATTTTGCAAGAGAAAAATTCCCCAAACTCCCTCTTCCCACTCTGCACTCCCTGCCACCTTCAGAAGTCAGATTCCAACCTGGAGTGAAGGTTGTGGCTCTTTATTTCAGCTCTGACATTACCAGGATGCTAATCTCCCTGGGTAGTAATGCAGGGGGCTTCCTTCTCTCGTACAAGTCTGTGATTGGATTTACCCCTCAGCCCAGGTATTTTGCAATTCTGCGCAGTTCAGCAAATCCTTGTTGATGGGCTTGCTTTGTGCAGGCCCAGTGTAGGAAGACAGGGGACATGACCAGGCTCTGCACTCCTTGTGGGGAGGCAGGCAGACGTGGCAGGGCCCCTCTCCCTGAGTGCTGCTGAGATAACCTGGCAGGCCCTGTGCTGAGCACCTCGTGTGTATTATCTCATCCATCTTAAATTGTAAGCGCTGGGATGAACCCTTTTTATGGTGAGGAAACTAGGGCTTAGAGAGGTGAAAATGCCCAGGGCCACTGGTGGAGCTGAGACTGGAACCAGGTCTGCCCGTCTTCAACCTTAGCTAGCCTTTTACCACGTGTGGACACTGCCTCTCCTGGCACGCAGAGAAGCTCCAGGCCTGGTAGTCAGGACATGGAGAAACACACCATTTCCATTTTAATGGGAGAAGCTCTCGTAAATAGTTCTCAATAGCAGGTTAATGCTCTGCAATGACAGATTCCTGCATCCAGACGGGGAAGATCAGCGTGCACCGAGGCAAGTGTCTGAGGCTGGGGCAAGAAGCTGTGTTTGGAGAAAGTCAGGAGTGTGCTTGGGTGAGTCAGTGGCGGCTGTGACCAAACAAGAGCTGTTGGTAGATTAGTCTTGGGCTGTGAAAGAAAGCAAGGAATTAAAAGACTGGAGTCTTTTTTGGCCTGAACAAGGAGGAAAAACGGAGTTGCTGGTTAATGAATCAGGGATAGCAGTAGAAGAAGCAGGTTTAGAGGAGAAGAAAAGGTGGACCCCAGCTTTGCACTTACCAAAGGTAAGAAGCCTATCAGACTCCTGAATGGAGACAACAAGCATGAGTCTGAAGTTCAAAGTAGAGGGTCGGTCCTGATATGCGCATTTGGAAGTCATCGGAATACAAACGCTATTTAAAACCATGACACTGAGAACAAGTTTAGATGGGAGAGATATGAGTGCTGATCTCTGGGGCACTCACTCCAACATTAAGATGTCAATAAGGTATAGAACACCAGCAAGGGAGGAAGAGAAGCAAAGGATGTGTCCCAGTGTGACTGACATTAGAAAAATACAGTTTCTTGCCATTCTCTGTTTCTTCCATCTTTTAAAGGCCTCTAACTTTGAGCCTCTTATGCAAAGATAGAAGTACCCTTGGGCTTATCTTGAATCTGAGCTGAATGTCTGATCTTGGTATCAGGAGACTTAACGACACCTGGTAATATTTCTGGTAAGCAGCTCTGTAACCACTTCTTCAGTGGCTGTTGACTGCTAGAAATCAAACTGCTGTGGCTTCAACAGGAAATATCAGAAGGAAGACATTATTATTTTGCTTTAGCTGAGTATGTAGCCTGGTGTTGTGGAAAAAACAAGAAATGTGGTCTTGGTTCAAATTCCAGATCTGCCCCTAGTTAATTGTCCAATTGTAGGCCAGAACTTTGGGCCTCAGTATTTTTCTAATCCATAAAACGGGCTTAATTTCTCTCTATTTGCAGAGACACAATAAGGATTTACTGGGTACATAGCACCTTGTCCGTTGTAGGGCTTAGATAGGGTTGACTGATTTTATTTTTCCTCTTGTTAGGAAGGGAGGAGACTTCTTAGGGAGGTTAAACAGATTATACTGTGGGCATGTGTGTGTGCCTCCAACTGTGTAAGAATAGTATTTTCTACAAAGAACTCCTTAATCCATTTGGAGACACAAGGACACTTACATGAGAGCATATTTAAAAGCCCTGTGGTGCGAGATAGTCTAAGGGAAGAGGGAAGGTGATCTGGGCCAATCCAAGAAGGATGGGTAGATGGGTGACTGGAGAGCTCGCTTCTCTGTGTTTAGCTGGGGTTGTCCAGAACAGAGGGAGCTGAAGAAAAATCCATTTAGAATTCACTCATTTGCTTAACAGAAACTAGTCAGCAGCTGTGCTAGAGAAGGTCACAGAAGACGTCCTTGCCTTCAAGAACTTCCACTCCGCTATTCCACTCTTTAATTCTATGAATTTGCCCATGTTCGATACCTCCTATTAGTGGAATCATGCAATATTGTCCTGGTATTCCCAGCTTATTTCACTTCAGATAATACCGTCCAGGTTCATCCATATCCACATTGTCCCACATTGCAGAATTTCCTTTTTTTCTGTGCAATATTATATAGTCGATACTATAATACCACACTGTCCACCTAAAAATTTGTTAAGAGGG
This sequence comes from Perodicticus potto, assembly GCA_963574655.1. Lineage (NCBI taxonomy): Eukaryota > Metazoa > Chordata > Mammalia > Primates > Lorisidae > Perodicticus > Perodicticus potto. Next base: position 11,692 of record CAUYRH010099795.1, on the reverse strand, counting down.
TAGATCTCACATTAAGTGTTCTAACCACAATAAAATAGAATTTAAATAAAAAAGGGAAACTGGCTCAGTGCCCATAGCTCCGTGGTTAGGGTGCCGGCCACACACACTGAGGCAGGCGGGTTTGAACCCAGCCTGGGCCTGCTAAACAACAATGACAACTACAACAAAAAAATAGCAGGTGTTGTGGCTAGCGTCTGTAGTCCCAGCTACTTGGGAGGCTGAGGTAAGAGAATCACTTAAGCCCAAGAGTTCAAGGTTGCTGTGAGCTATGACACCATGCACTCTACTGAGGGTGATATGTGAGACTCTGTCTCCAAAAAAGAAAGAAAGAAAAAAAGGGAAACCTCCCAGTCCTGTGGTGGGAGTGTTTGAGATACAGCACATGATCACAGTATGGTGTGGTTGGTGGCTGTCTGAGGGGATGAGTAAGGGGGCTGTGGGAGTACTAAAGAAAGACTCCTCACCCAGCTTGTGGGGGGGGTGGTGGTGGGTGGGTGTCAAGAAAGGATTTCTGGAGAAGGTGGTACTTCAGATCGGTCCAAAAGATTTTGCAGGACTACTCACAGTTAGGAAGGGATAGGAGACCACGAGAGGATGGGAAGAAATGCAGAGCTAACAGCAGACGCTATTCAGGACACAGTGCATTTGGGAAAGTGCAAATCTTTCAGGGTGTTTTAAGACTGGGGGTGTGTAAGAAAATGTGTCTGGAGAGGTAGACAGGTAACAAATTTCTCCCTTCCATATAGCAGAGACAGACCTATAACTCGGGTTCAATTCAGTAAGAGCTTTGGAGAATCTGATGGGCTGTAAGACCCAAGGAGTCACAAGAAGAGGGAAATAAGTTACCTTCATCAAAGTAGTGGGGCTCTACCTCCCTGCTACATTCCAGATGGAACCTCTGTTGATGGGCTTGAAGGGTCTATCTGGGAGATAAGGAGGCACTGCCCTGGCATTTCTATCCATTCCAGCTGGTGTCCTCCTTCAATCTCCTGGAGTCACATTGGTCCCTCTTACCAGCCAGCTTGTATGTTGTCCAGTGTAGTGCAGAGAAAACAATGTGAGATTTGAAGCTACTTAGACTGGGTTTCAATCACATCATCAATCCTGGCTAACTATGTGGCTATAGGTAGGTCACTCACCTGCCTAATTCCTTTCGCTCAAATGTAGAAGAGGGATCATTATTCTTTACCCACAGGCCATTGGAGGATGAAGCTGTCACAAGTCTACATAGTACCTTTGTGTGAGTTAGAATTAGAAAAAATACCCTTTTCGAGACACTACTGTTCAACACTTGGGTCTTTCAATAATGTATTAACATGTAAAATATATATGTTTGTATACATTGATGCTATTATGTGAACAGTGCCCCCTAAGATTATGCAGGGTACATGTTACCCATTGCATAAATGATAGTTTCTGCTATTATAATCATTATCATCACCCTGATGCAAAATGGTTCCAACTTGACCTTTTGGTGGGGCAGTTGCATCAGCATGATGCCTGATTAATTCAGATTTAATCACACAAGAGTAGTTCTCGTCTGACCAGTTAGTATGTAATTATGGCAACTAGCATCAGTGTATCAGGGATTATGTTTTCTTTCTAGAGTTTCTTTAGTATTTAGTGTCAAAAGCTGAAGGTCATCCCAATGTTGGCCCCCTCTAAATTACTGTGCTGCCAAAATAACTCCTACCGCAGAGCAGACTGTCTCCGGCCTTCTGAGATCAAAATAGAGCCTAATGGATTTAGGAAACAATCAATGCTATCAGTGCTGCTCAAGACATTTGTGGGTTGTAGCCCATAAAATATTAATTCTTGCTGTTGGTCTTTAAGAATATATTTTATATGTTAATGCGTTATCGAAAGATGCTTATAATGTTAAGTGACTTAAGACCCAAGCTTTGAACAGCTAAATTTATTATTCTTTGGGATATCATTGTAAAATATAAAGATAAAACCAAATCTTACTGGCCATGCCAGCAGCCATGAGTTGACAGCCATGGAATCAAACTGTACCCTTGTAAAATGAAGTTGTTTTATTTGTGTTTTGATGGGCAAATAAATAACTTAAGTATGGCATTTCCCACCTAATAAAATGTTTCACTGTTAGATTTACTGGGCACGTTTATGAAATCACAACTGTGCAGCTCTGCTTTATTTAGCCTTAATGACATTAGAGCCAGGGAGGGCTTTGTCTGGATCTTTCATGTACAGAATGATACAGTTGAAGGAGGAGTGATTGCAAATCAAAGGAAGCAAAGGTAATCCAGAAGATCTGGGGAAGATTATTTCAGAGTGACTCAGGATTTACCCTCCATACAGAGAGCACTATATATACATTTTTTTTCTTCTGAGTGTGAGCATAGCATACTCTACACAAAAAATACGCAAGATATATTTCTTGGTATATTTCATGGAACACTCAATTCTAGAAGGGATGATTTGCTAAACCCTTTTGGGGCCGCAGGCCACTCTAGAAGTGTAATTTAAACTGTAGTGCCACACTTAACAAACATAGTCATAGTCCCTTGCCCACAAAATTCTTCATGTGATTTCTAAGGGCCCTTCACTTCCCACATAAGACTGTCGAACTCTGATCTAGTCTAGTAGTCTTGTTTTACACTCGAGAATGCTGAAGTCCAAAGGGGTGGTGTCCTACCTAGAGTCCCACACAGCTCCTGATGCGTCATCCCAATACCACCTCTCCAGACGGTAGATGGAAGAAGTTGTTAACTTAGCAGTGAGCTCAGGAGTGTGTACTCTGGAGCAGGACTGTCTTGGTTTGAATCTAGACTTGCTGCTTCCTGGTAGTTTGACTGTGTCCAAGTTACTTATCTTTCTTTGCCTAAATTTCCTCATGTGTAAGATGAGGATAACAATAGCACCCACTACACAGGCTTGTTAGGAACTTTATAAATAGGCTGATTTATGAAGAGCTTGGTACTTGAAACATAGTAAACACTTTATACGTATTAGTTTGTATCATTGCTCATAGTAAACACTTTATATGGATTAGTTTGTATAATTGTGTGTCTACATCAAGGTCCTCTGCTTTTGGCTTTCATAGTTCTTCACAGTCTGGCTTTGTTTCCCCCTTCATCATATATACGATGTAATTTATATAACTCTGAAAAAAAAATTTTTTTGAGACAGAGTCTCACTATGTCACCCTCAATAGAGTGCAATGAAATCACAGCTCACAGCAAACTCAAACTCTTGGGCTTAAGTGATTCTCTTGCCTCAGCCTCCTAAGTAGCTGGGACTACAGGAGCCCATCACAACACCCGGCTATTTTTATTTGTTGTTGTTGTTGCAGTCGTCATTGTTTTAGCAGACCCAGGCCGGGTTCAAACCCACCAACCTTGGGGTATGTGGCTGGCACCTACCAACTGAGCTACGGGCCCTGCCATAACTCTGAAATTTTATAGACTATTTGTTTACTTATTTATTTTTCATTTATTTGAATATAAACAGATATTGCCTTATCTGAAATACCTAGAATGGCTCCTGGCATACAGTAGCCAATCAATAAATAGACATTCATTGGATAATTGAATGAATACAGGGATGAACAGTACTTGTTGTAATCGTATGATTAAGCACGATCTATCTCTGTGTGATCATTGCTCAGTGGAGTTGTCTCTACCTCTAAGGATGGTGCCTGGCACATTGTAGGTTCTCAATAAATATTTGTTAATTGAATTTATATGAATGTATGGAACAAGCAAGAGTAAGAATAGGGAGCATAGAAAGAAAAGGAAGGAAAAGGATATTGTGTAAGGTTCAACATTTATCCCTCATCCATTCATTACTAAGGCAATAGGGCTGATGGTTAAGAGAAGAGCTCAGACTGGAGCTTGGGTGCAAATTCCAGCTGTCACTTACATTGTGTGAATTTGGGGGTGAATTTGAGGCAACTCATGTAACCTCTTTGTGCTTCTGTTTCTGCATCTGAAATATGAGATACGTTAGCATGTACCTTGTAAGTTGATAAAAGGCTGATGTCTTTGGAAATTGCTTAGAAGAGTGACAGGCAAATAGTAAGTGCCTACCAGTGCCAACTATAATGATCATATATATGCTACATCAGCACCCATTTATGAAATACCTACTATATGCCAGGCCCTCACTGGGTGCTTCAGAGATGTAGGAAAAAGAATACACTTCTCCCAAGTAGAAGTCAGCACCCCCAGAAGAAAGGGTGAAACATCAACAATTATACTCCAAGGCAGTAAAGGGAGCTGGCAAGGGCTATGGAATTGTTACCCTCACCCTGGGACTGGATCCAAGATGTGCAGACGTATGGAATTTCCCAGAGAAAGAAGCATGAAGGAAAAGCTATAGGTTAGCTTAGCAGGAGGAATAGGAGGAACAGTACCCCCTGTAAAAGGAACAGATATAGAAGGTGTAGACAGACGGTGATACAGTGTAGCAGCACACTGTGTGTGGGGAACAGTGAGAAGAATGGGATGCCATTTGCTCCTTCAATTCATTCTGTAAATATTCACTGAGAACCAGCAGTGTGTGGGAGGCACTGTGCTGTGTACAAAAATATAGACCTACCATTTGATCCTGCAATTCCTCTTCTAGGTATATATCCAAAAGGACCAAAAATCACTTGACAGTAAAGATATTTGCACCTGATTGTTCATTGCAGCTCAATTCATAATTGCCAAGTCACGGAAGAAGCCTAAGTGCCCATCGACCCATGAACAGATTAATAAGTTATGGTATATGTAAACCATGGAATACTATGCAGCATTCAAAAAAATGGAGACTTTACCACTTTTATGTTTACATGGATGGAGCTGGGAAATACTCTTAGTAAAGTATCTCAGGAATGGAAAAAAGAATATCCAATGTACTCAGTACTACTATGAAACCAATTTATAATCACTCACACTTGCATATGAAAAATAAAACACTAGGATGAAGGAGGGAAGGGGAGGGAGAGGAGAATGGAGGGGGATGGGTTGATATAGAGAGGGTTAGTAGGGGGACCACACCTATGGAGCATATTGCAAGTACAAGTTGGATATATCAGGTGTAGAACACAAATGTCTTAATGCTGTTATTGGGTAAATGAGGTGAAAGCTATGTTGATTAGTAGCATATAAGAACTCCAATTTGTACAAATAATCAACAAATCGAATCCCATAATGGCATAAATGTATGTATGATCTATGTAAAAATGACTTAATAATAAAAAAGAAGCAAAAACAAAGACCATATGATTCTCTGAATAGATGCAGAAAAAACATTTGATAAAATTCAACATCCTTTCCTAATTTGAACTCTGAAGAATATAGACTTTGGAGGTTCATTTCTTAAACTGATTGAAGCTGTCTATAACAAACTCAGAGCTAATATTATATGAAACAGAGTAAAACTGAAAGGTTTTCCACTTAGAACTGTATCCAGACAAGGTTGTCCTCTATTGCCACTAGTATTCAACATAGTGCTGGAAGTTCTAGCCAATACAATCAGTCAAGAGAGGGGAATAAAGCATATACAAATGGGTGCAGAGGAAGTGAAACTCTCCTTCTTTGCTGATGATATGATCTTATACTTAGAGAACCCCAAAGACTCAACTACAAGACTCCTGGAAATGATCAAAGAATACAGTCTCAGGATATAAAATCGATGTCCACAAATCAGTAGCCTTTGTGTATGTCAGTAACAGCCAAGATGAGAAGGTAATCATGGACACGATACACTTTTCAGTAGCTTCAAAGAAAATGAAATACCTAGGATATATCTCACAAAAGAGGTGAAGGGGGCAGTGCCTGTGGCTCAGCGAGTAGGGCGCCAGCCCCATATACCAAGGGTGGCTTGTTCAAACCCAGCCCCAGCCAAACTGCAACACCACCACCAAAAAAACAAACAAAAAAAAAAATAGCTGGCTGTTGTGGCGGGTGTCTGTAGTCCCAGCTATTTGGGAGGCTGAGGCAAGAGAATCACCTAAACTTAAGAGCTGGAGGGTGGCACCTGTGGCTCAAAGGTGTAGGGTGCCGGCCCCATATACTGGAGGTGGTGGGTTCAAACCCTGCCCCGGATAAAAACTGCAAAAACAACAACAACAACAAAAAAAAAAAAAAACTTAAGAGCTAGAGGTAGCTGTGAGCTGTGACGCCACGGCACTCTACCAAGGATGACAAGGTGAGACTCTGTCTCTAAAAAAAAAAAGAGGTGAAGGACCTCTATAAAGAACACTATGAACCCCTAAGAAAAGAAATAGCTGAAGATATTAACAAATGGAATAATGTACCATGCTCACGTCTGGGAAGAAGCAACATTATTAAAATGTCTACACTTCCCTAAGCAATCTACAGGTTCAATGCTATCCCTATTAAAATATCAACATTGTACTTTCAAGACTTGGAAAAAATAATTCTTTGTTTTTGTATGGAACCAGAAAAAACCTGTATAGCCAAGGCAATTCTTAATAATAAAAACAAAGCTGGTGGTATGAGTCTACCAGACTTTAGGCTGTACTACAAGGTAATAGTGGTCAAAATAGCATGGTATTGGCACAAAAATAGAGACATAGACATCTGGAACCAAATAGAAAACCAGGAGATGAAACTTATAACTTCCAGGCACCTAATCTTTGATAAATCAAACAAGAACATACACTGGGAGAAAGAATCCCTATTCAATAAATGGTGCTAGGAGAACTGGATATCCACACGTAAAAGACTGAAACTGGACTTGCACCTTTCTCCACTCACAAGAATCGATTCAAGAAGGATAAAAGACCTAAATCTAAGGCAGAAAACAATAAAAATCCATGAAGAAAGTGTGGGGAAAATGCTGCAAGCTATCGGCGTGGGGAAGGACTTTATGAGGAAGACTTCCGTGGCAATTGCAACAACGGAAATAAACAAATGGGACTTAATTAAACTGAAAACCTTCAGTACAGCTAAGGAGACAACAACCAAAGCAAATAGACAATGGGAAAGGATACTTGCATTTTTTTTTATTAAATCATAAACACATAGATCATGTATACATTAATGCATTTATGGGGTACAATGTGCTGATTTCATATAAAATTAGGAACGCTTACATCACACTGGGTAATATATACCTCATCTCATTTGTTTAATTATTGTGTTAAGACATTTTTATTCTGTACTAATAGATCTGACATGTACCCTTGCATTATGCACCATAGGTGGGATCTCACCATTCACCCTCCCTTGATCTGACCTCCCCTTCCCCTTCCATTCCTCCCTTCTCCCTCCTTCATCTTGAGCCATAGTTGTGATCTATTCTTCATATGAAAGTGTGAGTGATTGCAAATTGGTTTCATAATAGTACTGAGTACATGGGATATTTTTTCTTCTATTCTTGAGATACTTTACTAAGTAGGATATGTTCCAGTTCCATCCATGTAAATGCAAAAGAGTTAAAGTCTCCATCTTTTTTAAGGCTGCATAATATTCCATGGTATACATATACCACAATTTATTAATCCATTCATGGGTCAATGGGCACTTGGGCTTCTTCCATGACTTGGCTATTATGAATTGAGCTACAGTGAACAATCTGGTGCAAATATCTTTGTTATAGAGTGATTTTTGGTCTTTTGCATATAAACCTAGTAGAGGAATTGCAGGATCAAATGGCAGGTCTACCTTTAGATCCCTGAGTATTCTCCATACTTCTTTCCAAAAGGGATGTGTTAGCTTGCATTCCCACCAGCAGTGCAGAAGTGCTCCCTTTTCTCCACATCCATGCCAACATTTGTAGTTGTGGGATTTTGTTATGTGAGCCAGTCTTACGGGAGTTAGATGATATCTCAAAGTGGTTTTGATTTGCATTTCTCTGATGATTAAAGATAATGAGCATTTTTTCATGTGTCTGTAGGCCATGTGCCTATCTTATTCAGAGAAAATTCTGCTCAAGTCCCTTGCCCACAATGAAATGGGATTACTTGTTCTTTTCTTGTTGATAACTTTTAGTTCTCTGTGGATTATGGTTATCAAACCTTTGTCAAAAACATAAGCTGCAAATATCCCCTCCTATTCTGAGGGTTGTGTGCTTGCTTTACTTACTGTGTTCTTGGCTGTGCAGAAGCTTTTTAGTTTCATCAGATCACAGTAATGTATTTTTGGTGTTGCTTCAATTGCCCAGGGTGTCTTCCTCATAAAGTATTCTCCTAGGGCAATTTATTCAAGTATTTCTCCTGCACTCTCTCCAAGAATCTTTATAGCTTCATGTCTTAAGTTTAAATCTTTTATCCAGTGAGAATTATTTTTTGTTAGTGGTGAAAGGTGTGGGTCCAGTTTCAGTCTTCAAGTCAGCAGCCAATTCTTCCTGCATCATTTGTTAAATAGGGAATCTTTTCCCCAATTTATATTTTTGACAGGCTTATCAAAGATCAAATGATGATAAGTGTTCATCTCTTGGTTCTCAATTTTGTTCTATACATCTGCCTCTCTATTTTTGTGCCAATACCATGGGGTTTTGATCACTATAGATTTATAGTATAGTTTGAAGTCTGGTAGCATGATTCCTCCTTATTTGTTTTTATTTCTGAGCAATGTCTTGGCTATTCGAGGTTTTTTCTGGTTCCATATAAAATGAAGTACTATTTTTTCCAGATGTTTAAAGTATGATGGTGGTGCTTTGATAGAGATTGCATTAAATTTGTAAATTTCTTTGAGTAATATGGACATTTTAACAATGTTGATTCTTCCTAACCATGAACATGGTATGTTTTTCCATTTGTTAACATCTTCAGCTATTTCTTTTTCAGAGTTTCATAATTCTCTTTATAGAGACCTTTCATGTCCCTTGTTAGGTAAATTCCCAAATATTTCATCTTCTTTGGGGCAACTGTAAAGGGAATAGAGTCCTTGACTGTTATTTTTGGATTGATTATTATTGGTATGTATAAAAGCTACTGATTTGTTAGTATTGATTTAGTATCCTGAGATGCTACTGTATTCCTTGATCACTTCTAAGAGTTTTGTGGTTGAGACCCTGGGATTTTCCAGGTATAAAATCATATCATCTGTGAAGAGTGAAAGGTTAATCTCCTCTGACCCTATTTGTATACCCTTGATTGCCTTCTCTTTCCTGATTGTGATGGCTAAGACTTCCATTACAATGTTAAAAAGCAGTGGAGACAATGGGCAACCTTGCCTGGTTCCTGATCTGAATGGAAATGTTTTCAATTTTACTCCATTCAATATGATATTGGCTGTGGGTTTGCTGTAGATGGCCTCTATCAGTTTAAGAAAAGTCCCTTCTATACCTATTTTCTTAAGTGTTCTGATCATGAAAGGATGCTGGATATTGTCAAAAGCTTTTTCTGCATCTTTTGAAAGAATCATATGGTCTTTATTGTTTAGTTTGTTTATGTGATGTATTATATTTATAGATTTACGTATATTGAACCAATCTTGAGACCCTGGGATAAAACCCACTTGGTCATGGTGTATAAGTCATTTAATGTGTTGCTGGATTGTTTGCTAGGATCTTATTAAATATTTTTGCATGTATGTTCATTAAAGATATTGGTCTATAATTTTCTTTTCTTGTTGGATCTTTCCCTTGTTTGGGGATGAGGGTGATACTTGCTTCATAGAATGTGTTGGGAAGTATTCCTTCTTTTTCAATGTTTTGGAAAAGGTTAAGTAATATAGGTGCTAGTTCCTCTTTGAAGGTTTGGTAGAATTCTGATGTGAAGCCATTTGGTCCTGGACTCTTCTTTTTGGGGAGATTTTGTGTAGATGATTCTATTTTAGTACTTGCTATACATCTGTTCAGCATTTCCAATTCTTTCTGATTAAGTCTAGGAAGTTGGCGTGCATCCATGTATTGATCAATTTCATTCAGATTTTCATATTTTGGAGAATAAAGTTTTTGTATTATTCATTAAAGATTTTTTTAATTTCTGAGGTGTCTGTTGTTATTTTGCCTTTGTTATTTCTGATTGATGATATTATGGACTTTAATTTTCTATTTTTGGTTAGATTGGCCAAAGGTTTATCAATTTTGTTGAATTGTTCAAAAAACCAACTTTTTGATTCATTGATCTTTTGAATAATTCTTTTGTTTTTTATTTCATTTAATTCTGCTCTAATTTTAGATATTTATTTTCTTCTGTTGGGTTTGAGGTTGGAATGTTCTTTCTTTTCCAGTTGCTTAAGATGTCCCATTAAATTATTGATTTCCTCTCTTTCTGTTCTCTTGAGGAAGGCTTGCAATGCTATAGATTTACCTCTTAGGACTGCATTTGCAGTATCTCACAGGTTCTGATAATTTGTGTCTTCATTATTGTTTTGTTCCAAAAATTTGACTTTCCTTCTTTTTTTTTCCTTTGGCTGGGGCTGGGTTTGACCCCACCATCTCTAGTATATGGGGCCAGCACCCTACTCCTTTGAGCCACAGACTCTGGCCCTGGCAATTTCCTTCTTAATCTCATCTATGACCCAGCTATCATTGATCATAAGGTTATTTAGTTTCCATGTCTTTGTATGAGTATGCATCCTGTTATTGGTGAGTTCAACTTTTATTGCGTGATGATCCAAGAAAATACAAGGAATAATTTCTATACTTTTAAATTTGCTGAGGTTAGACTTGTGACCTAAGATGTGATAAATTTTGGAGTATGTTCCATGGGCTGATGAGAAGAATGTGTATTCAGTTTTGTTAGGATGAAATGTTCTGTAGATGTCTGTTAAATTCAATTGTTGTATGGTGAAGTTTAAGTCCAAAATTTCTTTGCTTAGTTTCTTATTGGGAGATCCATCCAACAATGCTAAAGGGGTGTTAAAATCAACTATTATGGTGCTGGAAGATATTAAATTGCTCTTCTGTTATGGTCTCCCTTATAAATTGAGGAGCATTCTGGTTGGGCACATAAATGTTAATAATTGGCATCTCATCATGTTGAGTGTTTTCCTTTAACAAATATGAAGTGACCATCCTTGTCTTTCCTTGTTTTTCTTGGTTTAAAGACTAGTATATCTGCAAATAAAATTGCCACTCCTGCTTTTTTTCTGATTTCCATTTGCCTGGATTATAGATGCCTATCCCTTCACCCTGAGTCTATATTTATCCTTTAAGGTAAGATGAGATTCTTGTATTCAGCAGATATGTGGCCTGAGTTTTTGTATCCAGTCAGCCAACCTCTGCCTCTTAAGAGGACAGTTTAAGCTGTTCACATTAATTGAGAGTATTGGTAAGCCTGGTAGTATTTTGAGTGTCAAATTTTTCAAAAGTCCAGTGGACATTTTGAATTTTTTCACCACTGTGGAAATTGAGTTTTGGTTAAGAATTTAAGAGTGCGTTTACTTTGGTGGTAGAGCATAGTGCTGGTCGTTATGGAGGATGGGTCTGAGGATATCCTGAAGCGCTGGTTTATTTATGGCAAATTTCTTCAACATGGAGAAGGGAGTTGTGTCTGTGATTAACCTCTTCTCTTGACTGTTGTTGGCATATACAAAGGCAACTGACTTATGGACATTGATTTTATATCCTGAGACATTGCTGTATTTTTTGATGACTTCCAGGAGTCTAGTAGTTGAATCTTTGGGTTCTCTAAGTATAAGATCATATCATCAGCAAAAAGGGAGAGTTTGACCTCCTCTGCACCCATCTGGATGCCCTTTATTTTCTTGTCTTGTCTAATAGTATTGGCTAGAACTTCCAGCACTATGTTGAATAGCAATGGTGA
>CAUYRH010099792.1:0-10963 GCA_963574655.1 Perodicticus potto | reverse complement strand
CTAGAGGCCTAGAGGAGGAGACGGGGAAAGACCGGGAGAGGAACGGAGAGAGCTTCTCTCTCCCCACTTGAATTCTCTCCCTCTACCAGGAGCTTTAGTGTTTTCTGTATTCTTTTCTGTAAATCAATTCTGTCTTACCACGGAGGGGTTGGGGGGGAGGGGAAATAATGTAATGAAGAATAATAAAATACATGTATTAAGAAATTGTTTCTATGGACAATTCTACTCAGGGAAATGATACAAATTTGGTGACCAGCCATTCTCCATCTCATGTAACTAAAAAGAAAAAATAGGACACAATTCAAAGGACGGGGATTTAGACTGGTAACATTATGAGAAAATACCTTAAAGGGAGCGTGCAAAGAACTCGTGGGTTCTTGACAGAAGGTATCATGGTTGCCCCTGGGAGATCTTGTGAATTGTTTCTTGAGATACAGCTCTGACAGAAGGAACTCTCAAGCCACTGGCCGTTTCTGTGCGTCATAAAGAGGAAGGAAAAGTCAGGAGAAATGACTGAATCCCAACAGGGAGGGAGCAGTGGAAATGATAGGGCTGTGTTTGGGGATGTTGTGGAGAGAGCTGGCGGAGTGACTTGGTGAGAACTTCCCCTCTAGGAGAAAAGGGATGAGTCAATGAACCCGAGGTGGCCGGCTCAAAAGGGGAGGTCATGTTTGAAGTTCTCTGAGTGGAAGGAAATGTGTAAATATTAGGCTGTCTTTTGTATGAAGGCTCACATACAGCAAATTATTTTCAGTATTTGCTAATCCTTTCTACCCTGAGTGTGGAGTCAGCCCCTCCAGAAGCTGCTTCAGCCTCTTTTAGCAAGGGACTGAGGGGTTTGATTGCTACCCCCTCAAATTTTAATTCTTGCTGAAGGTCAAAATGCTTCTGTTTCACCAGAGAGCTCCTCAGAAGCAACTCTTATGAAAAAAAAACAAAAAACAAAAAATGACAGGGCAAATGTATTTAAAATTTGGCCTTTGGAAAGGTGGGTTGAGAAATTCCTGCGGGTGTAACTCTCACAGTTTCAGCTGTTATTTAACTATTTAATGAGTGTTGATCTCATAGCCAGACCTGGAAAATGTGCACTGGAAAAATAAATCACATGTTGGCGATGCTTTTGGATATGAGATGACCGTTCTGAAAGTTCATATGCTGGACACAATTCTCTGTGGAATGTATAGAGAAACAGTTTATGGGGATGGTTAGCGTGAAATGGATTGGGAAAACATGGACCAATACGATGTTGCTGTCTCTGACTTTATCACGAGGAAAATCTGAGGATCAATAAATTCCCATCAAGTGAAACCAGACACCCCCAAATCAGCTTTCCTGAGACAGAATTCAGCAAGGACCTGTCTCTGGGAGCAGGCTTTCCCTTCGCTTGTTTTATACTTGGGATTGAAGGAGGGAGGCAGAAAGGCAGGACACTCAGGAAAAGGGATAACCACGCTTGTTATTGGCCCATCTTCTTGAAATGGGTATTTTGAGTCTTGCTGAGGATATTTTCAAGAAATTCAGACTTTGAGTAGATTTGGTCTACTTGCTTTGAATTCAAAACAGAACAAATCTATCCATCAAATCGTCGAATGTTAATCTAAATCAATTAAAAATTAATTTAAGTAACCGCAATCTAAAGTAATTTTTGAATTTTGATGAGGCTTCCCAAGGGCTTGTGCTCTCTGTACCTTTAAATGAATGAGAAGAGAAGCCAGCGGGTGATTCACAAGTGGGCGACTGATAGGCAGAGAGAGACCTTCTCTCAGGTGGTTGCTGCAAGGCTCAAAGGTCTAAGAGCACTGGACTGGAGATAACACACCTGGGCACACCTGGGCACACCTGGGCTGGGCTGTCCCTCTGACATTTGCCAGCTTTGTGGATTTGACCGCATCCTATAACCTCCTTGGCCAAGTTTCCATGTTTTTAAAATGATCACTTCTAAAAATCGACCTGACATCTCCGCAGAGCTCAGTCTCAGTCGATCCAGGGTTGACCCGATGACCTTGCTGCTAGGTCTCTCTTCTTCCTGCACCCCAGGTAGCCGTCCCAGAACAGAGCCACTGGAGCTGACGTTCCCTCTCTCTCCTGCCTCCTGTTTTCCCTTCTATAATCTGTCTCTCTCATCTAATTGGTCACAGAATCCGGCTGCTTTTTTGTCCTGAGCATCTCCTGACTGGCCCTTTCTCTGCATGTTCTGTCCCTGAGCCCCTGCCTCAGGGCAGGCTGAGAAGGTCCCTCCACGACTCCTCCCTCTTCACCTTCAGGCTCAACTTGAACATTCTCAGCATAATGTTACTGTTACCATCTGGCCTCTGACCAGCTCCACTACTCAAGGTGTTCCTGCTGTTCTGCAGATAAGGGAAGTTCGTGGTTCTGCAGATGTACTGAGCTCGCTCACATCCGTACTTGGTACAACTTGCTGGCAATTTTTTTTCCACTCTTTTGTGCCTGAATAATCCCATTCCGTCAGCTCTGGGATTCAGCTCAGGGATTATCATCTCCCCTGAGCCTTCTCTGCCCTCTACCCTCCTGCCCACTGGTCCCCAGTCTGCTGGTTGCTCCTCTCTGAGCCGCTAAGTCACCTTGGCTTTCATGACATGTGCAGTTCATCTGTCTGTCTTCTGAAGCTGATGCTAAAAGAGATTCATCTTTTATCTCCTGTTGCTGGCATGGTCCCTGGCACACAGCAGGTAGGTCAAGTAAAGGAGAAAAAGGAGAAGAGGGAAAAGAATGAGAGGAGGTCGCAGCAGTGTGGGAGGCTGATGCAGGAGGATCCCTTGAACCCAGGAGTTCAAGACCCACCTGGGCAACATAGCAAGACCCTATCTCTAGAAAAAAAAATAAGGAGTGCAGTGACATGTGCCAGTAGTCCTAACTATTCAGGAGGCTGAGGCAGGAGGATTTCTTGAGCTCAGGAGTTCCAGGCTGCAGTGAGCTGTGATAACATCACTGCACTCCAGACTGAACAACACTGTAAGTCTCTGTCCCTAAAAACAAAAAAAAAAGAAAAAAAAAAAAAAGAGAGGGAGAGAGAGAAAAAAAAGGAAAAAGAAAGAATGAGGGAAGAAAAGAAAAAAAATGACTGTTGAGCAGTTCAGTGTAATTAATTGATGGAATTTACGACTGAGGAAGTAGGAAGGGATTGTTTTAAATATGCTAATGAAGAATTTGTAATTAATCCTCTGGGCTATGGAGAGGTATCAAATATTTTTGAATAAAGGGGTAAACTTTGCTGTTGTTTACACAGTTCTTCTTTTTTCCTTTATTTCTTCTCTTGCTTTCTCTTCTCTCTCTCCCTTTCAAATCAATATTTATTGATCAATTACTGTTACATAATACTCTGCACCAGCCACTGTGCTAGCCCCTGCAAGCCCAGAGATGAATATGAGCTTTATCTTTAAGGTTCATATGGTCACTAAGAGGACTAGAGAAGGACCCCAATAGTGTAATTTCTTGTCAGGGCATCATGGGAGAGGTGTGAATACAGCAAAGCAAGGCCCACAGGAGGAGTGGTTAGTTCTCCCTGGAGAATGTGGAAGTGGGGTCTTCCATGGTTCTGTGGCAGAGGCCGGCTGGATGCTTACAGCTTCTTAGGAACACAGCTGAACTCTATCCCAGCCCTTCTTGAGGATGGCTGAGGATCCAACTGGATCCTGGTCACTAGTATGTGGGAGGAAACGGCCATTCCACCTCCAGGCCTGGCCCCTGCGGCCTCCCATAGGCTTATAGGAAGGGGAAGGTGGAGTGAGTGGATAAGCCCGGGACATTCTCTCCCTTTCTGGGCCCAGCTCAATCACAGAGGGCTAGCTGCGACAGGAACCTTGCTGGAGGCCTACTTTCATTGAGATGAGGAGACTGACTCCCGGGGAGCAGAAATGACTTGGCTGTGCTTCTCCTTGATGATTTCCCAGACCTCTAGGCCCTCAAAGAATCTGCCTACCGAGAAGAATTGCTGCCCTTTTTCTAAGACTTAAGGGATCAGGAGGCTCAGAGTACAAGTTAAGCAGCAACTGCAATGGTTAATTGCAGGTGCCTTGAAACAACAGTCTCACCTCCAACTTGGTTTTGCATCTTAAGTTGTAAAGAAGAAGAAATCTCCTTTTTCTCCTCCTCCTTTTTTCTTCTGCTAATCCTGTTTCCTCATGTTTTCATATTATTAGCTATTTTGCAAGAAGGAAAATTATTAATGACAATGACACACATACTAAGCATTCTCCCCCGGGACCTGATGCATCACTGCAGGCACCGAGAGCTTTTCTGTAGCTTTTTGGGGGGGGGGGGGCTGAGCAGAGGTTCTACAAGTAAGCTTCAAGCCCTCCTCTCTTATGAAAGGCATCACCTGCAGGGTTCCCAGAGGGGAGATGTGGCTTCTCCTAGGGGTTCCGGCTGGCCGTCACTGCTCAGGGCTTCAGGGCAGGGACACTGCTGACACCAGTGTTTCCAGGTCCTCTCTACTGTGGTTGTAGCAGAATTTCCCTATCATTGCTCTTTCTCATCTCATAGGTGTGCGACCTAGGTGTCACTCCTTTCTAGACCCTGGAAGGTCCCAGTTGTATGGGTCTTAGCCTGGCACTGAAACTTGGGACGTTTGGCCAATACCTCCTGCTTGCACGAGTCCTACATTCAGGAGTGTGGCCCCTCAAAACAGCCCCATCTATCTTGCATAACATGAGCAGGTGCTGCAATCACGCCCCTGATCCCCAACAATGACTTAAGAAGTGTTCTGGAAGAGAGAATTTAAACATCCAAGCTACATAAAGATATCACTAAGAACCAGGAAGCTTTTTTTCTTCTTTTTTTTGCAGTATTTTTCTGGGGACTATTATTGAAACTGCCACCTCTGGCATATGGGGCTGGCGCCCTAATCCTTTGAACCATAGGCACTATCCCCTTTTTTCTTCTTTTCACCATAATATTGGTAGAATTACACTGAGATCGCAATAGAATGAATGGGTGTGTGTGAGGGGGTGGCCAGGAGGGGAAGCGATGCCCACTGGTAAGACGAAGGAACACAGTGGGGTTTTGTTTGCTTGCGTATTTTTCCCTGGGGAGGGGAATGTGTGAAAGATATATAGGAAATAAGACTGAACAGGGGAGACCTTCAGATTGTGATGCAGGTATGATGTCTAGAAAAGGAAAAGAAGAGAAAGCAGACCTGGGATGGGAAGTCCTCCAGCTGTAATTCACACCTGACAGCTCGGCCATTTTTAGAGCAAAAGTGGCCTGTGAGAAGAGTCCTCCGCCGGCCAAGGCCAGGTCCTAGATTCACTGTTCTCAGTCACTGGCCGTGGGCCAACCAGGAAGACTGTAGCCTCAAAGCAACACGGTGGCAACCCTGAGGGCCCTGTCTCTGGAGGCTGCCACCTAACAGCACTTTTTGAAGTTCAGTGGAAAGTTGCACCCTAGGAGAAGTCTGAACAGGTGAACATACAAGAGAAGGTGACAGAGAGAGACAATTGACTTTTTACTAAGAAACGAAGCCGAGTCTGGTGGGACACTTTGGACTTGATTTGCCACCATAGCCACTGCTTGAAATCACAGTTAAAAGTGATTGTTTACTATGCATGAATGAGTAACATATTCCATTGCTATTATTCTTCAGGCTTAGTTTATGAAATTAGCTATGAAACTAGATTCCTGAATTTGATGAGTGGGATAGGTATGGGTGATGAGGTGAGGTTTAGATTTGATGCTTTAGGAGAAGGCCAGGAAACCAGGGTAGAAACCCACTAAGAATAAGGAGATGAATGAGAGGAATAGCTCCTGTGTCAAAAATCATGATGACAGCAATGCATTTATTCAGCAAGTGATCACTGAGCACCTGCTATGTGCCAGGCCTTGCTTCGGATGCAGGAGATACAGCAGTGACAAGAACACAAGAGTCCCTTTTCTGGACTTTTGCCTGTGTCAGTTTAACCTCTGAGCAGCTTACCTCCTGTGATCAGCTGCCTATGGAAAACATCAGGCTAAGAATTTCATTGAAAATAAGTGGCTTTCATTACAAGAAATCTAACAGTGAGGTATAGGATTCATTAACATTGATAGAAAAGTCAGGAAAAGAGATGTTTGTTTTGTTCACCATGAGCAAGAACGGGCACATAGTAGGTCTTAATAGATTCTTGTTCAGGGAATGCATCACCATCATCTTGGCAGGCAATGCAGGGTGCAGGGCAGGCAATCCCTCATGAGTGAAATGTGTATATAGAATGTGTATATAATGATGATTGCTAGGGAGAAAAAATAAAGCTGGGAAGTGCGATCGGAGGCACGTGTATGTTTGGGGATGGGAGGAAGCGTTGATATTCTCTATGGTATTCCAGGGCAGGGCTCCTGAGAAGTCTGAGTAAAGGGAAATGTGTAAGTGTTTTTATGAATCTTCTCATCAGCCTCATCAACAAAACACTCATAAAATTAATTTTTTTTTTAAAGAGAGAGAATGAGGGAACTATTAAACATTGGCATTTCAAAAGTGTTCTCCAGACAATATTCAGCATCTAGAATTCTTGACAAATACTTTGTTGAAAAAGCAAATGAATAAAAAATAGAATTATTGTCACAATCGGTTTCTGAACCACTGGCACATCAGATGTAAAACGCAAAGTAACAGTTTGAGAGATTTGTGAATGTCAAACTAATTTCAGGCCTATGGCAACCTACACTACTGAATTTGCCTGTTGGGGAAAACAAATTCAGGGTCTGCCCTTCTTTAAGGGTTTCAGGCACGAGTATAGGGTTCCTCGCAATGTTAAAGCTCTACACAATAAAAGTCCAAGCTATAAATTTTGTTGTGCTTCAGAGCTAAATGGATGCTTTGAGTGGAGACAGACTGGCGGGAGCTGAAGTAGTTCCAGCTTTGATTGCCTCTCTATCATTCCATCCTAGAGCCTTGAGCAGAGTTGAGAGCACCCAGTGTGTTGATTAGCTGCTGTGCAGAGACTGAGATGGTGCAAGTGACGTCTAACCCTGGTCAGCTCGTAGTCGCTACCATGACTTCACTTGGGTAAGTTGCATAAGCATTACAAAATGATGGAAAGAGCTGTTTCCAATAAATCTGTTGAGGGATTATTCCTTCCTTACCTTCATTTATTTCTTTGAAGTCCTTTAGGAGGGTCATTAATAAAAAATCACCTGTGAAAATTTTCTATTTGTACTCTATGCAACATTTAATGTGAAGGTCAGTTGCTAACAATTGCTCTGAATACCACCAGTTCATGGTATCTCTACTGGTGTTTTAAATTTTATTATTATTATTCTTTTATGGTGCTAAAAGAGCTCAAATGAAGCTTGGCCAAAAAACTAAAAAAAAAATTACTTTATTTATTTTTAAATCAACTGCAGATGCTGGAGATGAATTTAGCTGGATACCGCATTGTTAGAACATAGCTCAGGCCCCCACAAGAGTCACATTTTATAACTCCAGTCCTCCTCATTTGAAAATAATAAACATATAGTTGAAATCAATAAGATTCTATGGCTGTGAGATTTAAAAAAAAAATTATTATTCAATCTCTTGTTAGTTTTTCATCAGCTTTCATTTGGTATGTTTTTATTTACTTTGATGTTGGTAAATCTCTCCTAATGCTGTAATTATAGGACTAAGACCGAATATGTTTTGCTTAACATCTGCAAGGAAAATGCAGCGTTTGATTTGTTTCTTTTTTAATTTGCAGTTTGGAAGAGGTTGATTAATCTACTGGAAGAGTCATCTGTTCCCTCTTAAGTTACACCCATCAGAGGTTGTTGGGAATCCATCTGTGCAGTTAACTGAAATTTTATAAACAACTGCATGGATCTGTACCTATATTAAAAAATATAGTTTCACTCCTTAGACTGCTAGGCTTTTTCTAATAGTGCCTGTGGACCACATTCTGAATATCTTTTATGAACAGAAGTTTCATTCACTTGTCAGTATCATGATTTGTAGTCATACTAGTCACCTTCTGTCATCTTGGCTTATGCTACCATATGGAGTCAGAATTTTAGGATTCATTTAAAGAAATTGAAATATTTGTTTCTAATAAATCATCTTTGGAAACTTTTTGGTTCAACTGTCTTTTGAAGGACTATCTCTTGAGAGGAAGCGTGTGTGGATAAACACATGCTCACCCAAATCACATCCTTTTTTATTGCTGTGGTGCAGATACAGCGTTATATTATATTAGACCTCGGAAGGCCAGCAATTTGCTATTAAAACCAAGTTAAGGGAGAGTTATTTCAGATATTCCCAACAGGAATTTTTTTCAGTGCCAAGTTAAATTTTCAAAGGTGTGTGCCTGATACACAACTGGGTAAAATAAAAACCAGAATTTTAGAACTTCAAATATCTTCAATTTGATCCACTTCTTATAAAAGGTATAAAAATAAAAAATGAAATGGAACTTAATTTGCAGTTTTACTGCAAATATAAATTGAAAATAATTGATACCTGTGGAGAATTGAAAAGTACCATTGAATTATTTCTACGTATTTCATATTTTGTGTTGTCATGTTAACTTTAATTCTCTAATCGTTAATGGTATACAATGGATATTTGTATGTTGAACTTTAATCCTAAAAAAAAAAAAAAAGTACCATGGAAGTAAAACTGGAGTCTGGAGACCAAGTTGAATGAATGTTTCAGTAGTATTGGGGAGAACAGAAATGGTCTCTTGACTGCTCAACACTTTATGGAATACCATGTCCTAGAAGACATTTTCATCTTTGTGCATATGATCAGTGCAATGACATTTTAATGATTTCAAGTGTATTTTTGAGTTCTGAAAATAGGAATGCAATAGGTTCCCAGTTTTTAATAATATATAACCAGGATGTAGATAGACTCACTACATGGACCAAATTATCTTAGTCAAAGCTGTTTCTGGATCTGGCATCCAGATTTAGCTGGTTCTACTAAAGCCCCAGTTTAATAAAGGTAACAAACTTTTCTGTTCTGTTTATTTTAAATCCTTGTTAGTTTTAAACTCCCAGATTTAAAGCAACTAGAAGCACTGTAGGCTATTTTTTATAGAATTTATTGTGAACAGAATCCTGTTTTTAAAAAAGATACTTTCTTTTTTTTTTTATGTACCCAACGATATTTACTAAGTTTTACATCATCTTCACATACCAGCTAAGACTGGCAAAATACAGACACAAACCATTTCTAAAATATATTACAGAAGGAAGAAGACGTGATTACTTCTTTTTTTTTTTTTTTTTTTGAGACTTTACATCTTTTATATTAATCTAGATGGAAGTGGAACACATTATTCCCAGCAAAGCATCACAAGAACGGAGTAGCAAGAATCCTATGTACTCAATTCTGATATGAGGACAATTAATGACTAGTACACTGTGGCGGGTGGGGAAGGGGAGAGCAGACAGAGGAAACGGGGGGGGGAGGGGCCACGGTGTGTGACACACCTTTTACAGGCAGGACACAATTATAAGAGGGACTGTACCTAACAGATGCAATCAATGTAACCTGATTCTCTGTACCCTCAATGAATCTCCAACAATAAAAATTTTAAAAGAAATGATCATTAGTAAACTCATTAAAGAGAATCTCTTGCTATTTGTTGACACTGTGCAGACAACATATTTTGAGTTTTGGATAAACTTTATTTCTGAATGATCTCTCTTACTAGAAGCCTTGTAATTAACTGTTTAAAAAGCATCAAATAGGGCGGTGCCTGTGGCTCAGTGGGTAGGGTGCCAGCCCCATATACCCAGGGTGGCAAGTTCAAACCCGGCCTTGGCCAAACTGCAACAACAACAAAAAAATAGCCGAGCATTGTGGTGAGCACCTGTAGTCCCAGCTACTCAGGAGGCTGAGGCAAGAGAATCGCCTAAGCCCAGGAGTTGGAGGTTGCTGTGAGCTGTAACATCATGGCACTCTACTGAGGGCGGCAAAGTGAGACTCTGTCTCTAAAAAAAAAAATAAGAAGAAGAAGCATCAAACATTAACACCTTCCTGCCTCCTTTAAAATCTTTTTGTGATAATAAACAGAATGATTAATTTTCTTTTTTTTTTTTTGCAAGGTGAATGAATGTATTCATGAACGAACACAGTCCTTTCCTGGGCAAAGTGAATGAATGTATCAATGAATGGACACAGTCCATTCATGGAATTGAGGCCTAGGAAATTCACATGAAATTGACCTTAGGCATAGGAAATGGGGGTTCCACATTTAGTCCTAAGTGTAAAGTGAAGGAGACACCAAGGCACAGGTGTCTCCTCGGCAGTTGTCCGGCCTTTTTGGCTATTGGAGCCTCTGGTGGGGGTAGGAGGTCCCCCTCCTTGCCTGTCATCCAGCCCGCTGGTTCTTCAGCTGGCTGCCACAGCACCGACACCGCCAAGGAGGAGGCGGCAGGTCCGCCAGCTCCGCTGAGCTGGCTAGGGGGCCAAATGTCCTGCATCAATTCTCCCTCTCTGAGTAGAAACCCTAACTGCTGTTAGGGAAAAGGGGTGAAGACTCGATCTAACTGCTTCCTGCTGAATTGGGCGATGATAGAAGGGGGCAGTTAGGGTTTCTCTGGAGGGAGAGTGATATAGGGGTTCATGGACTGGAACCATCTTTATTGTGTGTGGCTTGATGACATTTCTGGAAAACATAAATCTGATTAGTATAATCAGTAATAGGCAAAGGTAGAACAGCGTCAGGTCAGAAGCACTTATTCAGCGATGCTAAAAGAAAACCATATTAGGAATTTTTTGCTGTTTCCTAAATAATAACTTCAAACTTTCTTTTGGCTCACAAGTGTAGGTGGTCTGTGGTTGGCTGTCTTCATTGTCTGCCTCCATTGAAGATGGAGGGTTCCAGGATTTTACTCGTGAATGATGTATGCAGGAATCGACTCCTATAACTTTAACAGCTGTAGAAGACAAGATAACAGGAAAGGGGACTTCCCAAGTTGGGGTTAGGGAAGGTGAATTAGAGGGAAGAGTTTTGAAAAAAAGATATTTTCCATATAAATATATCTA
>CAUYRH010099790.1:0-11462 GCA_963574655.1 Perodicticus potto | reverse complement strand
CTGTCACACTAAAAAAAAAAAAAAAAAAAAAAAAAAACCAAAGGGAAAGTTTAGAGCACTTTCAAAGAGAGTTGGAAATGTTACCGGACTAAAAGGATCAGCCCACCTGCCACTTTCCAGCCAATATGCAGAGCTGGGGTTTAGCTTAAAACAAACTTCATTTATTGGAAGGCAAGTGATTCTGGAGAACAGTGAGAGTAGCCTCTCAAGTCTGTTCTGCCTCGATTACAATTCTAATAACTTTTATATCAAAACACAAGGAAATCAACCTAGACAATTTTAACTTTACCAGATAGAAAGAAACATCAAAGTAGCCTCCATTCTAGCTTAAAGCACATGTAGTGAGAAAAAGGAGGAATCAAGCAGACTAGGGAAGACATGACACAGCTGAGCTGGTTGGTTTAGTTCAGCAGTTCTCAACCTGTGGGTCGTGACCCATGGGAACTGTATTAAAGGACTGCAGCATTAGGAATGTTGAGAACCACTGGTTTAGGTCCTCCCTGACCTTCATCCCCTGTCTTCCATTCTCACTGTTTTGTAAATTTAGCTCCCACCCTAAAGATGCCTATTTTGAGTAGTTTAGGTGGATTGATTTAAGAGATTAACTTTTAAATTAAAAATGTTATAATAGGTTGCTGAGATATGCTGATTATTATTTGAAATGGAGATTAGTGTGGTCTTTACTTTGAAGTTTTATGTATAAAACTGTAATTTTAGAAATTCAAGAATAGAACAGTCTTGGAGAGGCTACTCTCACTGTTCTCCAGAATCCTGGCCTTCTGACAAATAAAAGTATGATGGACCTATCCCTCTCTCTGCATATTAGTTGACAGTGACAGGCAGCCCCTCTTTGTCTGGTAACATACCCAATGACCATGAAAAGACCCCTAAACTGCTCTAGTAAGTGCTGTGTAAGTGCTGCTGGGGAAGCATAGTGTCCACCTGGACAGGTGGGCCCCAGAATGCAGTGCCTTAGTGTTCCCAGCAGCAGTGCCGGGATATTTCTCCTGGGAGTCTTGCAGCTCTGCACTCATGCACCAGCCATTGCCACTCACTATTGTCCATCTGCTTTATTCTGGTAGTGTGCTGAGTACTTTACTTCTTCTCATTCTGGTTTTATTCTCGGGAAATTTCATATTTCTGTATCTAGCCTGTATTATGGGAGCTCAGGCCTCAATCCCAAATGTTAGCCCATTGGGGCATATTCTGTCTGATTGGTCTCAATATGGATAACTGCCTGTAATTTAAAAAGACAATGAAATTTTACTATAACACAGCCTGGCTGATATAAAATTGTGACTCTAGAAAAATGGCCTGTGAATGGATCCTTGAATTATTAGAATGATGTTACATACTTTAAAATAACAAGTGTGGTTAAAATACTGTTTGTTTTTTATTGGTAAAATTTACAAGTTTAAAAGCAGTTATTAAAAGTATATTCATATATATAATTCACAGGGTGAAAAATGGTTACCAAAAAATAACTAAAACCCAGGTAAACTGCTAAAATAAGTAAATTAGATAATTAAAAGAGTAATAGTCTTAATCGAAACGTATGTTTAAAATCTGACAAACTGCCAGGCATGGTGGCTCACGCTTATAATCCTAGAACTCTGGAAGGCCAAGATGGGTGGATCGCCTGAGCTCACGAGTTTGAGACTAGCCTGAGAAATAGAGAAACCCTGAGACCCCCATCTCTAAAAAATAGCCAGGTATTGTGGTGGGCACCTGTAGTCCCAGCGACTCTGGAGGCTGAGCCAAAAGGATTGCTTGATCCCAAAACTCAGAGTTTATTGTGAGCTATGACACCACGGTTCTCTATGAAGGGTGACAAAGTGAGACTCTGTCTCAAAAAAAAGAAAAGGAAAAAAAAAAAGAAAAAAACCCAGACAAGTATAAATTCTACTTCTGTCCATATGTCTGTTTATGTCTGAAAATACCCTGTGTCTGTGATATTTCACTGCCAAAATATACAAAAGAGCTTTAATTAATTGGCTTAAGAAATGAAAAAAAATAAGAGTTTACAGCAAATATTTTATCAGGAAAACAGAAAATAACACAAATGCCTTTTTATTCAGGTGACTTTGGAATTCTTTGATAAATAAAAATTTCCCAGTAAGTGGTGTGGCTACAGTACAGCCTCACAATTAGCCCCACACCCAACTAATTTTCAAACATATTCACTTAAATTGCCCAGAACTTCAGATCAATTATATAAGGATTCTTTAAATATTATCTTAAAAACTATACTAAAACTATAAATAAAGTTACTAGTATTTTTACTGTACAAACCTTAACTTTAAAACTCAAAACTTGGCTCGGTGCCTGTGGCTCAACAGGCTAAGGAGCCAGCCATGTTCACCTGAGCTGGCGGGTTTGAATCTAGCCTGGGCCGCCAAACAACAATGACGACTGCAGCCAAAAAATGGCCAGGTGTTGTGGCGGGTGCCTGTAGTCCCAGCTACTTAGGAGGCAGAGGCAAGAGACTCGCTTGAGCCCAGGAATTGGAGGTTGCTGTGAGCTGTGATGCCACAGCACTCTATCCAGGGTGACAGCTTGAGGCTGTCTCAAAAAAAAAACCCTCAAAACTTATAGATATTTGTAGGGGCCTAGTAAATAGATACATTCTCTTACCCTAGACACAACCCTGACTTCGTCCCTGTAAGTGTAAAGAAGTCAGATTAAACCTCTATTTACTTCATTACCCTGTAGTGGTTTTTAAAATATATATCTTCCAGATCTTACATTCCAGTAACAAACCCACCCAAACTAAGGAACTTACTCAACTAGCCTTGGACCCTATACTCAAGATGACTTTCGAGTCCTCCAACAGATAGCCTTTTGATCTCTATCATAACAAACTCAGCCACAGCCTAAACTACATATGCCACACTGTAAATTGCTTTAAAATAAGCCCCTTACCCTGCTTACTAAAACCTACATACATACCAGCCAGGCTTATCCTCAAGACTAAAAAAAAAAAAAAAAAAAAAAAAACTAAACAAATTACCAACACAAGAGAAAATAGACTAGCCTCTAAGACATCCTACTTACAACCCCTACAGCAGTCAAGTTGTCTAGATTACATAATTCCCACATCTAGCCTTATGCCCCTAAGAAAAACCAACAAACTCAAGCCAGACAAGTAAACCACAAAACTCTGCAGAGATCAAAGTTAAAAACTTCAGTTGTCAAGATAAAAAAATATATTATTCTCAGACATCTTTGTTTGTTACTATATTTAATGTGCCTCTTATTGTCTTTTGTTAACTACAGTAAATGTTATTTCCAGTATAACTTTAATACTATCTCTTGCCCAAATAAATTCCATCCCAAGACAAATATAGTAAATCATAATAATCATTTCCACTTAAAATTTATTTCATAGATATGAAATGTAGTAATAGAAGTGGGGAATGAAAGCACATGTAGTAAGAATAAGATGGAGTCTGTTAGGCTAGGGCAGACATGACACAGCTGGGTTGATTGGTTTAGGTACTCCCTGACCTTCATCCGCTGTCTCCTATTCTTTTTGTGTTTTGTTTTGTTTTGTTATCTTCTTCTATAAAATTTTATTTATTTTCTTCCGTCTCCCATTCTTACTGTTTGGTAAATTTAGCACCCACCTAAAGATGCCTATCTTGAGTAGTGCAGGTGGATTGATTTAAGAGATTAACTTTTAAATTAAAATGTTATAATAGGTCACTGAGATATGCAGATCATTATTTGAAAGAGAGGCTAGTGTAGTCTTTACTTTGAACTTCTATGTATAAAACTGCAATTTGGGAAATAGAAGAATGGAGAGGCTATTCTCACTGTTCTCCAGAATTCCAGCCTTCTGACAAATAAAATTTTGTGGACATATCCCTATCTCTGCATATTGGCTGACAGTGACAGGCAGCCTGACCCTCTTAGTCTGATAATATAACAATGCAAAATGTTTAAACAACAGAAAGATGATTTTCGTTTTAACAATGTATCTTATAAAATTATCAGAGAAAACAACATATCAAAATAACCTTTACCAATATCACAGCATCTATTGTCTATGTGTGACTACCTCCTCAGAGTCTCTAGAGAAAAACATTCTCACAATCACAGTGAAACCTTAATTAGATAATGAGGGTAGGGGGTGCTGCAGGGAGAATGTGAGCTAAGCACACTAAGTCAGCTGTACTGCTTCAGCTCAGCTTCCCAGACTACATCTTGATGACTGCTAATCTAGCTTTAGAAGTGGTTCCCTCTCATAAAAAAAAGGGTGAGAAAGAAGGAGGAAGGCAGGCAGTACAGGGGTATAAAGACCCTCTTTCTCTCCATTTGAAATTGGTTGCACCTCTTTCAGTGGCCTCTCTGCATCTGCAAGAATTATTGCCCCTTTCTATTAGTCACTGATCATTATCTTTTTGTATTGGCCGTTGACTATCTAGGTTACCTCATACCCCTCATTGTTTTCCCCTTTTATTTTGGTGAGAATTGCTGAATGGTGAATGTTCCTATGGGCCCTCCAGACTTCTTGGTTCCAGCAGGACAGGCTTTCCTCCCATCCTTTGTTTGTGTCCCTTCTTATTTGTTATAAAGAATACTTTGAATTAAAGGCCATGGGCAATCAGAAAGTATTGGCAAGGGACTATCCCTCTATCTACATAAAACAGGACTGACCAAATCAAAAGACCAAAGTGGGTAACTGACTTCCTTTCCTTTCCCTGAAAGCCACCAGATACTGCTCAAATTTTAAACACACAATACCCGTCTTTCAGGTTAATTTGCAAGTTTCCTATCATCTATTTATCCTCCTTAGCAACCACTTGCTGCACCTATACTCTACTATTTTCCCCTTTCCCATCTATAAAGATATCTGGACATCACAGACATAGGTTAATCATCGTTGTTGCAAATAAACATTTATTAATCTACCATAATTGTGAGTTGACCTTTCTGCAAACTTTTTGGGGAAAAGGGCAAGTTTGCCCTCACCCATATAGTATATATGAGTATTTTGTAAATTAAAAAAGCATGTAATCTTCCACATATGTTGCGATTATTTCCATTTGCCTTCAAACTTTGTTCATTTTTTTCATCATAACATACTTTAATTTTTTACATTTTAATTTTCATATAGTCAAATGTATGGGTTTTAGGTTTTATGTTCTAGTTATAAAAGTACACCAAAATTCAAGGATATAAATTATTTATTTATTTATTTTTGAGACAGTCTCATTCTATCACCCTGGATAGAGTGCCATGGCATCACAGCTCACAGAAACCTCAAACTCTTGGGCTCATTCCATCCTCTTGCATCAGCCTCCAAATAGCTGAGACAATAGGAGCTAGCCACAACAACCTTCTAGTTTTTTTTATTGTATTTCCTGTCATTATTTTATTTCTTGGTTTTTAGCAGAGACAGTGTCTCGCTATTGCTCAGGTTGGTCTGGAGCTCCTGAGCTCCTACAATCCACCCGCCTAGGCCTCCCACGGTGCTGGAATTACAGGCCTGAGCAACTAGTTTATTTCTTTATTTTAGTACTTTCATTATCCTATCTTTAAATATTCGATTCATCCGTAATGTGTTTTGATATAATGGAAAGGTAGGAATCTATTTTTCTGTTTCCTGTTTTATTAAAACCAATGATTCTTTCTCTATTATTGGAAAGGACACCTTTTAATATATCCAAATTTCCATATATTATTTTGGTGTTTTTGTAGATTCTTTATGTAATCCATTCACCTTTTGCCTAGTTCAACTCCAGTCCCAGTTATGTTATTTATGACAGCTTTAAAACATGTGTTAGTATGTAGTAGGAATTCTTATGTACTTTGTATCATGTCTAGACATATATCATGTAGAAATATAATTTTCTAAAAGATGTAATGCAGTGCAACAAATTGTATTTGTTTGGTTTACGTTATGCCAAATAATGTGTTTAAGTTTTTTACATCATCAAATTAGCCTCGTCCAAGATGAATTATATTTTCATATTATTTTGTTTTGTTTGTGGAAAACCCTTTGAATGAGTTATGGCCTTATTCATATCTATTGATAGAGCCAAAGTCTAATGACCTAAAATTATCTTATATCCATCACTACAAGCTATCCCGAATTCCATTTGTTAGGTGTTCTAGAAGGAAAATTCATCTCTAGTTGTAATGTGTATTTCTACGTGTATATACACACACACATATGTGTGTTATTAAGTTTTTATTTTTAATAATAATCTCGGGCAGTGCCTGTGGCTCAGTGAGTAGGGTACCAGCCCCATATACCGAGGGTGGTGGGTTCAAACCCAGCCCCAGATAAATTGCAACAAAAAATAGCTGGGTGTTGTGGTGGGCACCTATAGTCCCAGCTCCTCAGGAGGCTGAGGCAAGAGAATCACCTAAGCCCAAGAGCCGGAGGTTGCTGTGAGCTGTGATGCCACAGCACTCTACCGAGGGCAATAAAGTGAGACTCTGTCTCTAAAAAAAATAATGACAACAACAATAATAATAATCTTGTTAAATACCAGATGTCATTCCCTTAAAGTTCATTCACACAAGAATAGATCAAGTTAAATCATTCATCAAAAATACCTACATTATACAAAAAAACCTACATTATTTTCATATATTGCAAATAGATTTCATTTTTACATAGCATATACTTCATTTTAATTTTTTAAAATTGTGTCATTGTCTTTTAGATCTTCTATGCTTAGATAAAATGGCTTTCTTTTTATTTTATTTTTTTTTTATTGAATCATATCTGTGTACAATAATTCAGTCATGGGGTACAGTATACGGGTTTCAGATACAATCAGAGATATTTTCATCAACCTGATTGTGATAACATTCAAGAGACTTTCTCATTACTTTGTGAGAACAATTTTGATCTGTATTTAGAAGTCTTTTCCTAACCCTTCAAATATGTACCACAGGTGTGATCCCGCCCTCTATCCTCACTCCCCCCGGAAGACTGATTTTTGAAGGTATAATTTATTAAGCCATTGTCATTAGTTTCCAGGCACTATACTTTAATACGAAATACGAGAGCCTCAGTTATTATCTTAAAAAGTGCTCTGTTTTGTAAAATGTTTAATTATAGTAATATTTTCTTTCAAACTGTGTTTGTGCTGTGGGAAATAGAGAAGGGACTATAAACAGATACAACAAACTTAAGTAAGCTATATAATTCACTGTGGTGTAAGAAAACTTAATCATTGTCACAAAGGATTATGTCAAGTGCCATGGCAGTTCTGCTGAGGAAGAGTTTCTTGGTTAAAGGGAAGGGATCTTTTGGAGAATATATGAGATTTAATTTTAGGTGGGAGGGAGTAAGTGAGGCATGGGGGAGGTGGAGGGTTTAGAGGGCAAGTAGGAAGGAGAGTCTGAATACTAATCGAAGAAAAGTTTGGAATTGGGACAGATACAGAGCCATAGTTAAGGAATATAATTTGTGAGATAGTATGGGAGAAGGGAAATAACTATAGATAGGAATATAGACAGGTTTCATGAAGGAAGCCTTTGCATATCAGGCTAAGGAGTGTTGAGCTCTGTTTTGTAAGAAAAGGAACTTTCTGATCAGAAATCACATGCTCAACAATGAAATTTAGGAAGATTGACATTAGTTGGTTGGATTAGCAGGGTTAGCACACTATGTCCTGTAAGCCAAATTCGGCCCAAGACTGGTTTTTATAAGTAAAGTTTTATTGGAACATAGTTATGCTTGTATATTGTTTGTGGCTGCTGTTATACTATGATGACAAATTTGAGTAGTTGAAACAGACTGCATGGCTTGCAAAGCCTAAAATATTTATCATCTGGCCCTTTACAGGAAAGGTTTTCCAACCCCTGTATTAGTGGGGTGGAGGCAGAAAAAATATTCTTCATTGTTCTGACTAGGGTCTACACCTGTGCCTTCATGTCAAATGAAAAGAAGGCCAGAATTTAAGTAGCTGTGGTTGAAAAAGAGGGGAGAATGGATGAGAAGAATTTACTTATTTTGGCAAGCGATTAAATTCAGGAGTCAAGAAGGAATTTTTTTTTTAGGTGTGATTGAGGATGGTGATTTGGAATAGAAGACACTTTTAATTGTAAGCTAGTCTATGAGTGTTCTTTTTTTTATTTTTGAGACAGAGTCTCACTTTGTTATGATATCATAGCTCACAGCAACATTAAACTCTCGGGCTCAAGCGATTCTCTTGTCTCAGCCTTCCAAATAGCTGGGACTATAGGCACCCACCATAACGCCCGGCTGTTTTTTAGAAACAGGGTCTCATTCTTGCTTTGGCTGGTCTTGCACCTGTGAACTCAGGCAATCCACCCACCTTGGCCTCCCAGAGTGCTAGGATTACAGGCTGTGAGTATTCTCTTTAAAAAGATCTCATGTTAAACAGTTCAGACTTCTAATCTTCAGGGGTATGAATCTAATCTTGAGGGGTATGAATTTTTCCTGCTTTGGATAAATAATAAATACTAACATCCTGTTTATGATTAGGAGTGAGGTTTTTTCCCCATGGTTGAATCAGGTAAAAGTTATATATGTAAACATATAAAAATGCGTAATGTTTAAATTCTAATCCTTAAAATATGACAGAACCCTTCAGTCATCCTTAATATTTAAAAGAATGTTGATTTATGCTCTTTCTCTCCCTCCCCAAGTTCTCTCAAATCCTACGAGTGACCCTCATTTTTAAAAATTAATTTCTTTTTGTGAGAGTGGTTGTGGGGGAACGAGGAGAATGATGCAGTATGTGAAGCTTGTCTATTGGATACACTGCTTTTGACTTAATGCATGGTAAATAGTTATAAATATGGAAATTTTCTGCTGTAGTGGTTTTTAATTATTGCTTATTAGGTGTCAAAACTATGTGCTAGTCATCCTTTTTGAATAGTATCCCCTTTAATGGTTTAGAACTTCATTGCAAAGTAGGAAGATTGTGTCCCTACCACCCTTATTTTACCTTGTAGGAAACCAGGGCTCAGGGCAAGTAGTTGCTCACCATTACATAGCTTCTAAGGCCAACGTTATTTCTACCCTAAACACATATCCTCAATTTGTCCTCTTAAATTTTGTATTTGTGGTGCCTGTGGCTCATCGAGTAGGGCGCCGGTCCCACATACCGAAGGTAGTGGGTTCATACCGGGCCTAGGCCGAACTGCAAAACAGAAAAATAGCCGGGCGATGTGGCGGGCGCCTGTAGTCCCAGCTACTCGGGAGGCTGAGGCAAGAGAATCGCCTAAGCCCAGGAGTTGGAGGTTGCTGTGAGCTGTGTGACGCCACAGCACTCTACCAAGGGTGATAAAGTGAGACTCTCCCTACAAAAAAAAAAATTTTTTTTTTGTATTTGTTAGAATCACCCTGGTATTTAAAAAAAAAAAAAAATCAGATTCCTGGGCCTGTTGAAGATTTTGTCTTGTGATTGTGATATTTTTGATTTTTGTACCAAACTTGGGGAAACTTTGCCAAATAGCTTTCCGTTACTAGCTGTTGCCTTTGTGTGGAAAACAGTTAAATTTTGCTTCAGTTCTCTTCCCATACTGACCAAAGTTTTTTCATTTTTATAAACATTTTGAAATATCTATTAAATTGGTCAAGCATGAGATGTGATTACATAGTATTTTATCAGTCGAGGTTTTTCATCTTCACAGCATGTTCAGTGTTTTTTAAATGGTAATACAAAATATACATACTGGTTTCTTATGAGTAACATTTTGAGCATATTCACTGTTTAAATTGGATCACAGTATTACGGCTTTTCAAGGTCATTCTAATTTTTTTTTTTTTAGCTGAATTCAGGGAACTTTATTGATATTACATGACAAGGTGGGGCTCCTTAGGTCCCTTCCATTCTTTAGGGGGTCTGATGTGGAAACTGTGTTGAGGGGAGATTCTCAGTGAGGTGGGGAACTGAGTAGGCAGGGGCACCCCAACAGCTAAGGGCCTTTCTCTTCCTCTAGTGCTCTGGCTGGGGGGCTGGTGGTCTAGGGGTTCTTACTCCTTGGAGGTCGTGTGGGCCATAAGATCCACCACCCTGTTGCCATAGACAAATTCATTATCATACCAGGCAATGAGTTTGACAATGTGATCATTGAGGGCAATGCCAGCCTCAGCATCCAAGGTGGAAGAATGGGGGTCACTGTTGAAGTCAGAGGAGACGACCTGGTGCTTGGTATAACCCAGGATGACCTTGAGGGGACCCTCTGATGTCTGCTTCACCACCTTCTTGATATCATCATATTTGGCAGCCTTCTCCAGATGGCAGGTGAGATCCACGACCACGTTGGCAGTGGGGACACGGAAGGCCATGCCAGTAAGCTTCCCATTCAGCTCAGGGATAACCTTGCCCACAGCCTTGGCTGCATTAGTTGAGGCAGGGGTGATGTTTTGGAGAGCCCCGCGACCATCATGCCACAACTTCCCAGAGGGGCCATCCACAGTCTTCTGGGTGGCAGTGATGGCATGGACTGTGGTCATGAGTCCCTCCACGATGCCGAAGTTGTCATGGATGACCCTTAGCCAAGGGGGCTAAGCAGTTGGTGGTGCAGGAGGCATTGCTGACAATGTGAGGCTGTTTTTCTCGTGGTTCACACCCGTCACGAACATGGGAGCATCAGTAGAAGAGGCAGAGATGATGACCCTTTTGGCTCCCCCCTGTAGGTGAGCCCCAGCCTTCTCCATGGTGATGAAGATGCCAGTGGACTTCACAACATACTCAGCACCTGCCTCACCCCATTTGATTTTGTAGGGATCTCGCTCCTGGAAGATGGTTATGGGATTTTCCATTGATGACAAGCTTCCCGTTCTCAGCCTTGACTGTGCCATGGAATTTGCCGTGGGTGGAATCATACTGGAACATGTAGACCATGTGGTTGAGGTCAACGAAGGGGTCATTGATGGCGACAATATCTGCTTTGCCAGAGTTAAAAGCAGCCCTGACAACCGGGCGCCCAGTACGATCAAATCTGTTTATTCTGACCTTCGCTTTCACCATGGTGCCTCAGGGATGCAGCTGGCGCTGCACTAGAAGAAGCGGCTGTCTGATGAACAGGAGGACCAAGAGAGCCAGGTCATTCTAATTTGAAGCAACACATTTATTTCTTAGTTAATTCATTGGATCTTAACCTTTTTATTTTTTTTTGGCAGTTTTTGGTCGGGGCCGGGTTTGAACCTGCCACCTCCGGTATATGGGGCTGGTGCTCTACTCCTTTGAGCCACAGGTGCCGCCCTGGATCTTAACCTTTTTTTAAAAAAAATCTAAATGTGAAACATTTCAGGCCTTTCAAATTTCTGTGATAGACTGAAAAAGATACTATATATTTTTTTTTTTCCCAGTTTGAAAGCAGTCACTGTTTATTAACTGACCAGATTACAAAAACAATCAGGGCAGATACCTTAGTTCATTCTTCTAATAAGCCTATTGATTTGGTCTTCCCTGTTACCAGCATCTCCACCTTCTACAAAGTGGGTTATCTTTTTCTTGATTCCA
>CAUYRH010099789.1:0-29504 GCA_963574655.1 Perodicticus potto | reverse complement strand
AGTATCTTTTCTAGCCAGGGCTGGTCAGAGAAGCCTGCCAGGATGAAGTCTCCATTGACACTGCTATTGGTCATGCCCATTACTCTGTTCAGAAAAGGAGAAAAATGTTACAAGAATTCAGACAGGAAAATGTGTTCACCTCTGGTCACAATATCACTTTAATAACTTTAATAACTTAAAACTTTAATAACTTAAACTTTAATAACTTAAAAACTTTAAAAACTTTAATAACTTAAGGTGTGTTATTGAAACAGTGAATCTGAGAGAAATTAAAGTGATTCATGGAATAAATTTTGATGCAGGGTCCGTCCTTCAGAAGCCATAGCAGGTGGCATTAATGAAAGCTGGGTATTGTGAAAGCAGCATTTTCCTGAGAGATAATTTTTAGAAGTCAAGATAAAATTTACTACAGAAAAAGAATTTAAAAGGTAGAAAGAAGGAGAATGTTCAGAAATAAAATATATTCAATTAATTTGTACCTTATGACAAATTAAAAGAAAAAAACCGACTCAGCTGCTCCAGTTCCAGGTCTCTGGGCCTCTGGGTCTGTCTGTCTCTCCTCCAGCATGGCCCATGACAGCTCTGCTAGCCAAACCAGAGCAACAAATCATAGGTGCTGTTGCACCAAATTCACAGATGTTCAATTGAAAATCCTCATCAATACCTTCAATCAAAAACTTTACCCGGATTATGCCACCAAAGAAAAACTTGCTTTAGAAACCAACACTAATGAGTTAAGAATGTAGATCTGGTTTCAGAATTGAAAAGCGAGGCACAAATTGGAGAAAAAAGGAGAACTTGAGGAGACTTTAGAATTGAGCCAAAACCAAGGACAAGTTTGCCTGCAGAAGATAAGCAAAGAGGAGAAACCAGACAGTTTGCAGCTCCTGTAGTCCCACACAGTTACACGCTCTCTTCCAGGCATTTATGAAAGACCCTTACTCTGGGATTGAATGCAGAGAACAATTTGCTGAAGAAATTGGAGTTCCAGAGTCGAGAGTCCAAATTTGGTTTCAAAATCGAAGGCCTAAATACCATTCTCAGAGAAGAAAAAGAGAACATGATAATTCCTTAGAATAAGATCAGGATCAAGATCTCTGAGAGAGATCAAGGTATAGAAGATACACAATGGGACCACGATCACCAGCAACACTATTATTTCTCTGAAGTCAGAACATGGTGGCTGCTTTTATTTATTTATTTCCTATAAGCTACAGAAGATTGCAGAAGGCACAAAGTATTTTATATTATCAACCTGGATTCCAAACCTCTTCCACAGTCTTCCTGTGAATCTACCCTTCTCTGTAGACTATAGGCTGAACCTTCTAGAGAATGCAAAGGGCTTCAGGAGGCAGAGACAGACACCAGAGGCACCACACAACCCAACTGACCTGGACTGGATCCAGTGTTCAGACCTTGAGATGATAAAAATAAACTTAGCAATAACCAAAGAAAAAACAAAAGAGGAAAAAACCTCAGTAATATAGATGTCTAATATATGTAAATAATACATGGAGTAGCATTTCCATTCTTCAGTTGTAAATTTTGAGTTGGGCATTTTTAAAAAAGGATTTGCTATACACTAATGACATTCAGTCTCTGGAGATTATAGAGATTTTTTTTTCATAATGGGAAACATTTCGCTAGTGAAAATAATAAGAACACTTATATCTAAATGTTTAATCATATGGATATATACCAAAAACATTTTCTCTAACCGTTAGTTAACTCATTTAGTTTACCAGTACATTGCTGATGTACATTTACACAATGCACTCAGAGCCACCCTCTTTCCCTTCTTTAGTGTGTGGTATTGGGAAAGTGAATTAGCATTCTGGCCTTGTGTATTGAATTAAGAGGCTGTTGAATCTGAATGGAGGGTGTGGGGATCAGAATAAGGCAATCTCTTTACTGAGATAAAGGAGGCTACCTCAATGTGCATCGAACCCACGTAGAATTTTCACCTTCTATAACAGATGACTAAAAACCCAAGGTGTTTAATGGACTTTTGAAAATTCCAAGCAATTATAAATGCAGAAATTTAAAATACATTCACTGAGACAAAGCATATACTCAAAGATCATAACTGCACCTCATATCTAGGAAACACAGGAACGTACCACATATCAGCAAAAATCACACAGACTTCAAAATTCTTTCCTAGTAATAATTGCATATCCCTGAAATTGTTTTATTACTTGTTGCAAAAATTAATCCTGAAAGTGAAATATAGTATGTAATTTCAATGATTAGTAGCTTATATGAATTTCATCATGTAAAAATGACACTTAGCAAAATTTAGTGAAAATGAAATGAAGGCAAGAGAAGTAGCAAGTGAGGGATCTGGACACCTACTAGCAGAATCAAGTCACTAGTGATCCTTCAAAACAGGCAGAGATGAGCACAATTGTAAAAAGAGAGCATAGAACTACCCTCAGGGAACAAACTGCTATATAAATATCTAAATATGTCACATATTTAAATATATATATTTATATATTAAATTTACATATGTTCACAAAACATATACAAAAGATATGCACATTTCTAATTCTAATAAAGACACGGTTATGTTCACATATATTCATGCACACAAACAAATATGCACATGTATTTCCATTCACTTAGCTAGACAAAAATGTACTCATTTTAATTGTATAAAAGAAAAAAATAAAGCTAGACATACTTCTCTCTTGTTCTAATCTCTTTAATACAGCCCACTTGTTACTACCTTACCCATCCCAATCAAATAAGACCTTTTCCTGTTTTTAAAAACATGCATGCACAATACCTCAATAGAAATGTGATGAGAGATTAATTCGTCATGAACCTTCTCCTGATTGATAAGAATGTGTTCCTATTAGTCTTCTAGAAGAACTAGATGCAAGATTCAATATCACAAGAATGATATTACCTCCTCTCACCCAGGTAAACATCACTTTTAACCAAAATCTCAATTTGCCATTAAAAGTTAAGAATCATGGGTGTGGTCTGGAGATAAAATCAAGGATAAATAGAAGTGGATAAGTTAAAAGCAAGGCAATTTTCCATACTTTTTACACTTATAATCGTATTTTAATAAGAAAAGGATATTTAAGCCATAGGGTTCAAATAGTTATTATTTCAAAATATCAAATCAGTGCCTAAGGCCTATGTACTGGTTATGGGGTCTGTTATTTGAGATTGGATATCTCTGAAGAGAGCAAATCAGGAGAGATTGGGTGAGGACACCGGACATTAAATAGAAAAAGGTCCCAGGGATACAGTACTCCCAATATGGCAATTAATAGCAATCTCTGCAGTATCCAAAGATAAACTGTCCCAGGAGATCATTCTGAGATACTTTTGCCTCTCTGATTTTTCAGCATTGCTAAATCTAGATAAATCTCCAAAGACATTTATCTTTTGCCTTCAAAACTGCTTGAAGTTGAATTTTCCCATTTGTGCTGTGTTAAATTCCCATCAATAATTTAGTGTTACATAGATAAATACATATAATAAATGTCCTGTTGGCTCATAACTTCATATTACGGTTATCCTAACTTAAAATTTCCTATCACTTTGTCTTTTCCTCACACTTACCAAGAAAAATTGCAGGTCTGGAGCCTTTCAGCAAGGCCTTTTTCTTCACCTTTTATAGGCACTTGAGATGTGCTAGAAATAGATACACAAATATGTTGAATCATTGCCTAATAATTCCTTAGTTTCTTTTAACTTCCAATGGGCTCTCCACTCTCCTCAGAAATCATTCTATGTGTGTCCTGTTATTTGTCTCTCCCATCCCCATTGCAAACATTCAACAGATACTTCAATCCTTCTGCTCAGTGTCTCATATGTCTCCAAAAAGTTATGTTGCTCCGACTTCCAAGATAAAACAGAGGCCCCTGGTAGAAATTCCCCTAGCTTTCTACCTGACACCTATAAATTTATCCACATGCATATCCATCCTTCATTCTTTTCTTCATATGGTAATAAAAGAGTTGAATTTCTTTTTGTTCAAGTCTAATCCATCTTCCAATATTTTAGACTCCAAGGAAAAACTGATGCACATTCGTGTTCCTGTTAGGTGCTAGTAATGACTGAGAAGATCAGGTATAAGAAAAATAATTACAAAAATGCAGTGATGAGTGGAAACACACATTTAGCTAAAGCAATATATTTTTAGTTCAGCATGACTTCAACAACAAAAGATGAAAGGAAATTGCATGATAATCGCACTAATTCTGATGAATTTGAAGATACTATCAAGTAAGTCAATTATCAAAAGAAAACATGAACATTGGTCATATTGAATTTATTCCAGAACCAAAAAAATGAATAAATTGAAATCACAAACATAACAGAATAAACAAAGAAAACTATATGATCCTATCAGTAGATTCAAAAATCAAATGTTTGGTAAAACTCAAGATTCCCAAAAATAATGAAAATGATTTATTAAGCTAGGAATAGAATGAAAGACCCTAAGTTGTTAAACCAGATCTAATAAACCTTTTAGCAAGCACTATGCACATATTGAAAAATTTCCCTGCAAAACTGAGAAAAAGGGCAGTGAGTAGGGCGCTGGCCCCATATACAGAGGGTGGCAGGTTCAAACCTGGCCGTGGCCGAACTGCCAAAAAAAAAAAAAATTAAGGTTTGGGCAGTGCCTGTGGCTCAAGGAGTAGAGTACAGGGCCCATATACCAGAGATGGCAGGTTCAAACCTGGCCCTGGCCAAAAACTGGAAAAAAACAACAACAACAAAAAAAAAAAAAACTGAGAAAAAGACAAAAACACCCTCTATCGCCACTTCTATTCAAACTACTTAATTTTAGAGATTTTTAGACTGTATAATTAGGTGAGAAACAAGCAAGGTTGGAACGGAAGAAATAAAATTTCATTTCATATTATATATGTATATATATAAAATATGATTACATTCATAGAAAACCCAAGGGATCCAAATATAGATCATAATTATAATGTTTAGAAAGATCAGCATGACAAATTCAATTCTACTTCCATATACCAGTAATGTTAAGAAAAAATTACATAATAAAGATATCATTTCTAATAGCATTGATATAGAGTAGGAGAATACTGAGAAATATGTGTAGGAGATCTACACAAAAAATTTGAAAATATTATTTACTGATATGTAATGTAAAATGTCAAGTGATTGGAAGACTATAATTACTCATACATTAGAAGATTTAAAATTATAAAGATATCATAATAAAAAATAAAATTATAGAGATATTAATTGTGCTTTAGACTCTATATTCAGCTAACAATCAAAATCTCACCAAGTTTATTTGTAGAAATTTATAAAATTATCGTAAAATGTGTACAAAGCCACAAAGTAACAAGAATATTTCTCGTTTTAATTTTTATCATTATTTTCATATTTTCTAATATATCTTGTGGTTTCTTTGGTAAATTTATTAATTTATAAACACATTCAGTTTTTCTAATTATCTATTAAATCTGATACTATGTATAGAACATGTAAATTAAGTTTTATTGTTAATAATAAGTATACCATATTACACTATGTATTCTCTTAAGGAACAATTTATATACAGAGATATACTTTAAATCCACTTAAGTGGAAACAGTAGATGCAACTCTTATGACTGATGACATAAAGAATACAGGTGAAATAATAAAATTATGATAACAAAGAAATAAAGGAGGAAATTTCCCTTGCAGTAATCAATGATAGCTTTGCATTGTGAAACATGGGATATGACCTTCACTTATATGTCAATTCAATTCTATTGCCCCAAAAGAAGGTCTTTCTGGATAAAAGATTTAAATTTAAGACACAAAATAATAGAAATTTTAGAGGAAAGTGTGGAGAAAACACTTGACAAAATTGGCCTAGGGAAAGATTTTATGAAAAAGACCACCTTGGCAGTTGCAGCAACACCAAAAATAAGTAAATGGGACATAATCAAGCTAAAAAGCTTCAGCACAGCTAAGGGTACCCCAACTAAACCAAACAGACAGCCTTTGGAATGGTAGAAGATCTTTGCATGCGACAAATCTGACAAAGGGTTGATGAATAGAATCTATAGAGAACTCAAGTTAATCAATAAGAAAAGAGCAAACAACCCCATTTCTTTGTGGGTATGAGACTTGAATAGAAACTTCTCTGCAGATGACAGGTGAATGGCCAACAAACATGAAAACATGCTCACTGTCTCTAATCATCAAAGAAATGCACATCAAAACCACTTTGAGATAATCACCTAATTCCAGTTAGATGTGCCCACATCACAAAGTCCTGAATCTGCAGATGGTGGTGTGGATGCAGAGAGAAAGGAACACTTTTGCACTGCTGGTGGGATTGCAAACTAATATAATCTTTATGGAAATAAGTATGGAGAATTTTCAAAGAACTGAAAGTAAACCTTTTACTTGATCCTGCAATCCCATTACTAGATATCTACCCAGAAGAACAAAAGTAATTTTAACCACAAGGACATTTACACCAGAATGTTATTGCAGCTCAATTCACAATTGCCCATCTACCCATGAATGGATTAAAAAACTGTGGAGTACTATTCAACCATAAGAAAAGATGGACACTTTATCTCTTTTGTGTTTATCTGGATGGAGTTGAAACACATTGTTCTTAGTAAAGTATCTCAAGAATGAACAAAAAATCCAATGCACTCAATACTAATATGAAACCAATATCTAAACAACTATATTCCCACACAAAAGAAAAAACACAAATATAGTCTACCAAGGTGGAGGGGAGAGAGGAGACAGAGAGGAGGGAGAGTGATTGGCTGAAGGGGGAGGTCAACTGGTGGGATCTCACCTAAGCTGCACAATGTGAAGGTGTTCAGCACACCCCCTGGGTAAAAGGCTGAACTAAAACTTGAACTTTACCTTAGAATTGAAAACAATGTAACCTAAACTTGATGTGTACCCTCATGTTAATTTATAATAAAAATTAAAAGATCTATCCATGTATATGTATATGTATATGTATATATGTAGCAGAGAAGTTTTTTACTCTTTGGAACTTATGTTAATCAATCAGTGTCCAGGTTTTCACAGGGATTGTCTACTGATATAGTAGACATAAAGAATGAACCCTGTTCTTTGATAAAGTTTGCCGGAAAAACAGAAGCAGATAAGTGGAACTAAAGAATAAAAATATGTATGTGTTTAAACATTCAAGATTTTTGAGAATTTTTATCTCGTTAAAGATCACAGCAAAATTTGAGACAGAAGATAGAGAAGAAAGAATGAAATTGAAAAACTTAGGTTCTTGTGGAGGTAAGAAAAAATGGTAGAACTCAGCTGGTGGGATACATGGAAAAAGTGAAAATGAAGTAGACTGAAGTGAAACCTTCCTAGCTCTTAGAGCTATATTTCCTGTTTTAGTGAAAGAAATTACCTGTTTCCTATGATAGAATTAAAGTGCATTATAGATTTCTTCCTCCCTATAGGCAAATCCCATGGATTCTGCATTCTTAATATCCTTGAGTCACTTCTCCCTTTCTTTATTTATCTCAATCACCATTCTTTAAATGAGCATTTTTCAGACTTGTGTTACAGGACACGTTCTTAGGAGTTCCTATATTCTTGAGCAAGAGAAATGGTAGTTAGGAGCATCACTGTCCCATAACCATATCGTTATTATTCTTGTGCTCAATTTTCTGCTAGATGTCTTTTTTTCTTTACCTTTCAATATTCTGAATATTTCACTATGATAATGGAAGAGCTTATTAAATGCAGTTCTCTCTGCATTTTAGCTGAGATCTCAAAAAGCAAGGAGAAACAGTGGTTTGGCCACATTCCAAATGAAGATGCTCACAGATTTAGGCAGGACTTTCAAAGGAAGTGGACTCCAACTCACAGTGGTTTAGTGACCATGTCAGGAAGTCTCAGATATGCTAATAAGAAAACATGTTAAAAACAAACAAACCATGGCTTCATACAACAAATATTTATTTCTCACTTATATTTCTATATATTAAGTTCAGCTAAGAACCCTGCCACATGTCTTCCTTCTCAGGATCACAGCTTGAAAACTTGCCAGTGTCCTTAACATTACTAGTAGCAATAGGAGACAAGAGAATTTTGTAGAATGTTGTTCTGGCAATTAAATGTCCTGGCCTAGAGTTAATTAACCTATTTACGAAAAATATTAAATAGAAAAGAAAATAATCTTGCATGAGAATTTTTTTCCTAAAATAAAATGACTGGTTATTTTAAAAAGGAAAAATTTAGGAAAAAGCACAAAGTCTAAGAATGTCATAGGTGTCTGTGTATGTTCTAATGACATTCATTAGATCGCAACTAGCTGGCCAGAGCTAGTCAAGGGTCCACTCAACTTTGAAGGGTACCCAGCTGTATGTTGAGATGCCTGCAGCTCTATTATGTGCCAAAGTAGCTGAAAATCCATGGAAAACTTCATGAATACTAATTAGGGTGGCCTTTACCTGGTTATTCCTATTCAGACTGAAACAAAAAGAGATGATTTGAAAGATGAAGGACGGATAGATTTGGTAAGGATCATGTTGTGCATTCAGAATCCCACTGGATACTTTAAACCTCAAGTGAGGAATAAGAATAACAATTCATCCCACTGAATACCCCAAACTTCAAGTCATCAGTGGGATGACTTAGAAAATTTGGTAGATATTAATGTTTGTTCTATGAAGGGAGTGATAGAATGACCAGAAAATGACCAAAAAAGTCTTGGGATCTTCTAAAGATGTAATCTAATTATGGGCAGCATAAATGAAATATGATACTAATAATTGCCTACAAATACATATATGTGAAAGACTGAGTGAAGCAGTATTTAGCTAAACCTTGCTGGTTACCTTCTCCTTTCTCCATCTGTAGTTTTTACCCTGGCAGGTTCAGAAATCACCTTTATCAAGCTAAAGCAATAAAGGAACACGCTCAAGGTGGAGAACTACAGGCATTTCCGACACTCATATCCCTCTTGAGGATTTCAGACTGGAACAGGCTCAAATGGGGTGGGCAGGGCACAGAATCCTTAATTTCAAGTTCATTTTTAATTATGGATAGAATATTTTATTACTAACAGTGGACTTTTTGACATTTAAAAATGACCAGAAAAGTCTTGGGATCTTCTAAAGATGTAATATAATTACGGGCAGCATAAATGAAAGAATAATTTTTTTTCTGTTTTAATAATGCCTAATAGGCAGTCTTAGTACTAATATATTAATAGGTAAATGTGTATTGAGCTTCATCAGACACTCTGCAAAGCATGTTACATGTATTATCTCACTTACTCCTAAGTACCCAATGTATGAAATTGGCACTATTATTCCACTCACTATAAACTTGAGGAGTTTATTTTATCTTCTGAAAGTTAAGTAGCTTTCACCAGGGATTAGAAGCTAGTCTGGTGTGACTCTAGCATTCAAGATCTTATACAAGATACTGTCCTAGAACTCATAGGATTGTCTAACCTCTTTAGCATAATATATAAGTCTTTCTGTGATTTGATGCATTTTATTCTTCCAAACATATAGCCTATCTTTTTTATTAAATTTTCCCTCTCCTAACTATAATTGAGTACTTAAACTCTTCACAAGATCCCATTTTCTCATGTTTATGTTAGGGTCTTTTTTATAACATGACAATACAGAAGAAAAAGAGGTGATGACTGGATGATGAGGGCATATTTATGAAGTAGATGAAATTTAAGTTTGACTTTGAGAAGTATAAGTGATAAAAGGATGAATAGAAAGAAAATATTCAGAAATTGCTGGTTTTTAAACAGAAAAAATGGGGGTGTGCTAAGGAAGATAATAGAAAAATTGGATTAAGATGGTGGAAAAATAGATTTCATGCTATTTTAGAATTTATTTTGTAACCTCTTAGGAGTCATTTAATATTGGAATAGCATGCTAATAATATGGGAGATAATTCTTGTAGAATATTCAAAAATCATCATGGAGAAAAAATTAGGCATGAAGAAAACAATATGGAAATTTTGAAAATTTGGTCCAGGTATGAATACTTTAAGTGCCTCAAGGCTGGAAGGTGACTTACATGAGCTCTGTTCAGCTAGGTATGAAGGTCTGTGGTAAGCCCAGAGAGTACGTCACAGAGCTGACGACATTCACAGTCATTACATTGAACTTGCCTCTACAGACCAAGCATGCCCATAAAACCATTTTAGCTCAAGACTCTGGTTGCAATCTTTATTCTGAGCAACATAGAGAATTTGAATGAGATGAGGAAATAAGTTAGAGGA
This sequence comes from Perodicticus potto, assembly GCA_963574655.1. Taxonomy (NCBI): domain Eukaryota; kingdom Metazoa; phylum Chordata; class Mammalia; order Primates; family Lorisidae; genus Perodicticus; species Perodicticus potto. The sequence goes on along the minus strand of CAUYRH010099789.1, from coordinate 19,259 downwards.
CGGGACTGACTAAGAAGACTTTTCTTGCATATGAAGGTAAGGTGGACCCAAATGTAATAGGACCTACATTTAGAGTTTATACTGGTTTAGAGAAGCTACCACAAAGACAAGAGATACTTGGGTATATTTTTTTCTTTTTTTTCTTACATTTCAGAATACAATGAGGATATGATCGTTTTGGTTACATAATTTGCTTGTATAAAGTTTGAGTCAAAGTTTTAAGTGTGCCCATCTCCCAGATAGTGTGCATAATACCTGTCAGGTGTGAATTTACCTATCTTTTCCTTCTCCCTCCCATCTATTTGATTTACAGTAAGTAATACTTGAGTATATTTAAGCTAGTTAGAATAATCCTAGAAAGTGATTAAAGAAATAAAGGAGATCATTAAATAGATAAGGTCTACAATGTTATTAAGTTTGGAACTACATAAATGGTATAGGTGGATAACAATTACTGCACGGTTTCTATTAATATGTAACAAACTTTGGGCTAAACAACTTGAATTATCAGATTTTCTGTTCACAATAGCCTAGTGATTTAGGAACTATTGTTACCACTCTTGTACAGCTGAGGAACCTGCAACTTGACATAGCATAAAGTACTTACATACTGCCCTAGTTAATTAGCTTTCTAGAATTGGGCTTGGAACTCAAGCCCAGTTCTTTAGAACACAGAGTCCAGGAAGGGGTCCAGTGGCTCATGCCTGTAATCCTAGCACTCTGGGAGGCAAAGGCCAGTGGATTGCTTGAGCTCAGAAGTTCCAGACCAGCCTCAGCAAGAGAAAGCCTTCCATCTCTACTGAAAAAAGAAAAAACTAGCTGGCTGTAGTGGTGCATGCCTGTAGTCCCAGCTACTCAGGAGCTGAGGCAAGAGGATTGCTCAAGTCCAAGAGTTTGAGGTTGCTTTGAGCTATAATGCCACAGCACTCTACTCAGAGCAACACAGTGAGACTCTGTCTCAAAAAAAAAAAAAAAAGAATTCAGATTCCAAATTGAAAATGGCAAATTGAGAAGTGCAAATTGGTTCTGATACAAAGGTGTGAGGGAAGATTTGGATTGGCCTGTTTGCTATTTTCAGTAAAGTAATATAATGAAATATCAAGTGTGATACAAAATAGAAAACAAATGAAAACAAAAACAATACAAGTACATGTTGAGAATTATAGAAGAAAAATATGGAGATTTTGGATATTTTTAAAACACCATTCTATTTTTGAAAAGTATTTTAATAATTTTTATGTATGTATATTAAGGACTTACAAGTTCCATAACTGATTTTTCAGCATGTTGTATGAATTAATTTATTTAATCTTCAACCTATGAAGTGATTGAGCTGAAAATCATACTGGTTAGGTAAAGAGCCAAGACTTATACACAGATAATGAGCAGAAGAACAAAATTTCAAACCAGGTATGGCAGATTGACTCCAGAGTCCACATGTCCAATAACTACAAAGTGATAATTAGCTGAGGAAAGCAATAGTGTCAGATAGGATAGAATCAATGTCTCAAGAAGGCCCTAAATCCATCTGACACTAGATTCTGAAACAGCTTAGTATTTCATGAAATTAGTTGATAATTATTTACAGTCATTTAACAATTATTTTAATGATTTTTATTTAAAAATCAGTATTTTTTCTTAATAGCATTAAGTAGATCCACAAGTCTATTTCCTTACTACAAAAAATCCCCACACATTTTCAACTTTTGTTTTATTTACCTGTTTGAAAGAACTAGAATAATGTGTACAAAATGGTTTAAATAATATCACACTTCCCTCTTTTACAAAGGAAATACTACAATACTTTCCTTACGCTAATATATAGTTTTAAATTTTCCATTTAAAAATTAATTATTGTTCTAGTTCCCTAATCACATATGTAAGTACAATGTGTTCAGTAGATCACAAAATCTCTCAGTCTTAGTACATGTTTGAACTCTTCACAAATATTTAGAAAGAGAGTAAAAATATTTGAGTTACAGACACACAAACACAATAAATTTCCTTAGCTATACAAATGGAATCTAAAGAAACTTCTTTTTTCCAGATCACGTTAGACATGTTATATGTAAATATAGCCAAGAGAGGCAAGTGATACATACAATGTATATATACTTGATAGTCATTTAACGTTAGGTCTTGATTGCTGAAAATCACTGTTCTTGATTTTTCCATTGGGAATCTTGTTCTCTCCTCAGCAGTCTCCTCAGGGCTCCTTTCACATCCTTGTTCCTCAGAGTATATATCAGTGGGTTGAGGGTGGGAGTCACAAGAGTATAAAAGAGTGTGAGGAATTTGCCCTGGCTATGGCCATACGATCTCTTTGGTTGAATATATATGACTGAACTGGGCCCAAAGAAGAGGGACACTACTAATAGATGGGAACCACAGGTCCCAAGGGCCTTGCGCCAAGCTTTGACTGACTTAATTTTTATCACTGCTTTCACAATGAATCCATAGGAAATCAATATCAATGCCATAGGTGAAAGGAGGAGAATTAAAGTGGCCACAAAAAGCTGGACTTCATTTGCATGGATGTCAACACATGCCAGCTTGATCATGGCAGGCACCTCACACAGGAAGTGGTGGAGACGGCGATGTCCACATCGAGGGAGCTGAAGGGTGATGGTGCCTTGGATGAGCGTGTTTCCTACTCCACTTAGCCAGGCTATTCCTGCTAAAGCCTTGCAAAATGATGGGGGCATGACAGTAGTGTAATTGAGAGGTCTACAGACAGCTACATAGCGGTCAAATGCCATGATGGTAAGGAGAACACATTCAGTGGAACCCAAGGAGAGGGACACATAGAGTTGTATGATACAGCCAGTGATTGTGATTGTCTTGGCTGGTCCCTTCAGGTTCCACAATAGCTGTGGGACAATGCTGGTAGTGAAGCAAAGGTCAAGAAAGGAGAGATTTGTGAGAAAGAAATACATAGGTGTGTGGAGTTTAGGGTCCAGGCAGGAGACCACAATGATGGCTGTGTTGCCTATGAGGGTCAGAAGATAGGCTATCAAGACTACCACAAAAAGGATGACCTCTACCTGCGGCTGATCTGAGAATCCAAGTAAAATAAAATATCCCTCAAATGTTTCATTGTTTTGTTCCATCAGTCTTCTGAGATAAAGGGAAAAGTGAGTTCATGGAATTCAATCTAGTAAAATGTCACTCTTTACATACAATATTTGAAGTAAATGCTTAGATGAGGTTTTTTTTAAGTGAGGTTTCTCCAGAAAAGAAAAAACGTAATTATTATAAAGGCTTTCCTAAAAACAAAGGCATTCTTTTGTGTTATCAGTTTTTGTCTCAATAAACGTTTGATCAATCCTCCTTTTGGTTCATGTGACAAGCTCTTTTCTCCATTTGTTGACAATTATTATTAAAGATGATCTACTTAAAGAAGAAAATAAAATATTCCCGTTTGGGTGGCTGCGCAATTCTGTTGGTAGAAGTAGGAGAAAAAGAATACATGAATGCTGACTCTAATTTCAATATCCAGCATTAAATTGATGATTAGTGATATTTATTCCAATATTTACCATTTACATTGTAATGTAAAAATAACAGGTAACAGTGAGGTCATGGGTCAGGAAAATAAATTTAATATATTTTATATCTTTTTCATCTCATTGACTAGGTGGGTTATGATAATGTTTTTTACAATTAATTATTTGATCAGAGTGATTACAGGGTGAGATAGATACAGATGACTTTCAACAAGAAGGGAGCTAAATAATTTCATAATCTCTTTAACAACTCACATAATTCTTCACAATGTATTTACAATCACTTATTGTTGAAAAAATAGACATTTGTTATATACACATAAAAAGATTCACAAATACAGAAATGCATTCACTTTTCTTAACTGATAACCACAAAATGTTTTTAATTAAAAAAGTAAAAACTCACCTACACACAATCATTTGAAGACAAGATATTGTCATTTGATAAAATTATGAAAAGGCAAAATATGTCTTTGTCAGCTCATTTTGCATTATTCTGCATAATAAAAATAGTCTGGCTTACACATTCCACACCTCTTCACTTACTTTTTATAAATGATACTATCATTTATACTCCCAAATTTTCTGAACTTAAGACAGCATCTTATTGAATCTTTTAGGAATACTGAAGACTAACTTTATCATTATGTTCAGATAATTTCATATTTCAGAAAGTAAAATTTTGTCTTAAATGGGGTGAATAAAGTTTTCCACTTTAAATTCAGAAGTTAAAGATTTAAATTTGTAAAGCTAATAAAGAATTCTACTTAGGAAAATTGAAAATCATGCTATATAGATGCTCACATTGTCTCTAGTGCTGCTTAAGGAAAAATGCTAATTTATCTCTGATTAATGTGTTAGTCATATTCACATCAATGCTAGCATGAGAAGTTATTCTCATCACCTCCAGAAAGTAACACAAATTATATACTTAAAAAAAATCTTAAATTTTAATTCTTTCAGAATATAATAACTTCCTAAATATAAATTTGTTTCCCAACTTTCAAAAATGAAAATCTAGTAATTTTTAAATTTTATATGAAAATTCATAATCATAGTTTAATTGTATGGTAGATTTAGAAGGAATTTTAGATAAAAATTTTTAATTTTCAAATTTAACCAAAGAAAATATATTAATGGATGGCTTATTTGTAATTGTACTGTTTCTGTATCAGAATTATAAATGAAATTTATGTTTATACCAAATTATCCCTCTTATATATTTCTATACCATATTCCAAACATTTTTAAAACATTTGGATTATAAGGATCCTGCTAGGAGAGTCTTCCACTCCCGTCCATTGCTTTACCAATTCTTTATCCTGATTATGTTGAGTAACTCTACTCTCTCCAGTTCGCAGAGAACTAGTTTATAAATTGGAGATAAAATGTGTAGTAATTTGCCTCCACAATTTAATTCTTTGAATGTCCCAAAGGTTGGCATACATTCATATATAATAAGGAAAATGGGATATTGTAGCTCAGCGGTTCTCAACCTATAAGTTATGACCCCTTTTTAACAATGAAAATACATTGCAGCATTAGGAAGGCCGCTTAGAAAGTGGCTGACAACCACTGTTGTAGCTAAATATACCTTTATTTACAAAATATTCATTACAAAATTTTACAAAATATTTCTTTATATTTTACATATAATTATTAAAACACATAAGATATAAGATAACATAAAATACACGAATATGTTATTTTTTCCTATTTTTGATGACACTTGAGACACTCTGTAGTTTTTATATATAATATATAAATTTTTCTTAACTACAAAATCAGATTGTAAAAAATTGTCTTTCCAAATATGAAACATGAAAAGGATTATCATTTGGAAAAGGAGGAATTATGTCCAAGAAAATAGCTTTCTTTTTGGCCAAAAAAAAAAAAAAAAATCAAGAACTTTCTTTCCCCATACATTTTTCTGATTTTTTTATGGTATAAACAACAATTATATTTAACATGGAAGCATAAAATTCAGACCTTAGGACTCCTCAAAGGGATCTGTAGGAGACACAAAGTGACTCATTAAATGAAGCAGCTAAGTCAGTCAATGCTGAATAATGTGAAAGGAGGGAACTCAAGAGGGAAAAAGATAAGGCAACATAAAACATTAATACAGGTTACTTACATCCTCTAGGTCATCTTCCTTCTTCCTTTTGCCTTTGTCAGTGTATAGAGAATAGCGATATGACTTAAGCATATTAGTTTCTCCTCTAAAGTTAGTATCAATGCCCAATACCTATGAACCTGGTGAAAGTAAATATTTCTTGGGCAATAGTCCCTGGAGAAAAATCATATTAGAAAAATATGAGAAGTGTACAGGCTATAGATTCTCTCAACACCTGAGAATCGAAGAACCTTGAGGATTTCTATTTCCAAATTACTAATTAACATGAAGTTACATAGTGTACAGACAGGGCTTTCTCAGGGGATAGGCATGAAGAAAGGTACTTCTCAAGTGGACATTATTATATTCGCAGTCAGACATAATCATAGACAAATCATTTTGCCCATGTTCAAGACCCTCACATGTATGTGTATTTATGTGTTGCTGTGGTGGAGAAAGAAGAAAGAAGCAATGTCTTTACTATTATAAGCTAGCTACATGGTTCAGTAAATGAGAAACATTTCTCTTTTGTAACCAGTTATCTTTATTAACAAGCATAAACACTGTTCAAAATTGATAGACATTAACCATAAATGCAAGTGCCTGAATAAAGCTTCATTATAAGAATGTACCAAATTATTCAAATAGAAAATTGATTAAATAAGTTCCATGTTATTGGTTGTTAAATTTGCTTATAATTTTATTTTAAATTAAAACTGCCATGATGTAATATTTTTATAATTAAACATATGGTTTATAATAAAATATGTGCACATATTATGATAGACTTTTTTAGGAATTATATATCTTATGAGCCACAGGTAAAAATTATCATAATTAAAAGAATTGGAAAAGCATCTATTTCTGATAATATCTGTGCATAATAGTCCTCCCACTCATTTCAATTCAGTGTTTATTTTTATCTATAATCTGCAAGGTAAAATATTACATATCATTATGGCTTTTAGTTTGACATAAAACACCCCAAATCCCAAGTTTATGCAAATATTCATTTATATTCTCTCCTCATTCTCCAAATAAATTCATAGTTTGTAATGAAATCTTAATATAATCTTTTATTTATTTTACATTTTAGTTCAATTGTAAAGTCAGATTTAATATTAGTGAATCATCATTTGATCCATTAAATAATGCAGTTCCTCATTGATTTAATTTGAAATACCAGTATTGAGACATTCAAAATTATGTCAGACACTTGCATTTTTTAGTTCAGTATATCACTCTTCCATCTATTGCATCTATTTATGCAAATTTTATGTTGCTTTGATTATTGCCCTGTTTTATATTTTAATTTCACATGACTTTTAAAATGTTTACACACCCACCTTTCAGAATTCTTATCCAATTACTCTTTTATATGAAAAATTATACTTGGGGGTAAACTTTTTAAAACAACAGTAAATGTGGTTAATGTAGGAAACCTTGACTTGTTCCTTATATTAATGGGCTCTTTCTAGTGTTTCTCTAATTAACATGACATAACATGAGTTTTTGGATAAACATTTTTGTCATATTAAGTACATTTCCCTGTTGTTCCCTTCTATGCCATTAAGCTTTTCTAAAAATTAGTAAAATATTTTGAATATTAATCAATGTTATTTATTCATCAATTGGAATAGTAATCTACTGAAACACTCAAGTTTCTAAAGTAAATTCCACTTGGCTGTAATATATTGTTCTTTTAATTAATTCTTGAGTTCCATATAAAATAGTTGCATTATGATTTATGTTGATATTTATATGAGAGAGAGAATATTTTTGAACTACTTTGTCGGCAGTAGCATCAGTGTAATTATGGCATTGTAATAATGAGGATTGTTATTTTTCCAAATATCTTGGAACCAGTTGGAAGGTATAATAGAAAAACAGAAGCATCCACTGTAGTAATTCATAATTAAAAGTGCTAGAAGCTAGGATAATATATATAGCAGATGCCTGAAAGGAACATTTTAAAATTCAAAAAATGCATTAGACAGCTGCTACAATCATATACTCATACACTTTTTCAGGTAAAGGGCAATCTAACTATTTTCAAGATGTGAATTCTCTACAAAATAGTCAATAAATACAATTCAACAAGCTGTTCTCAAAACTTTCATGAAACAATGATACTTACATGTAGCTAAATCAATCTGAAAGAAGAAAAAGGGTCTACTTGCCTTCCAGATATTAATACTACATATATGTTGTGAAGCCACATCAAGCATAGTAATAGCATTACTATGGAAATGGCCTAATTGCTAGTAGAATAGACTAGAAAATCCAAAGCAGACTAGAGAGTTGGTATAGAAAGTGTTCAAAACAAATCAGGAACCTGCTTTTATCACATGATTTTAGGAATGTTAGCTAATTTTATGTTATATATAAACCTATATATATAAAGGTTGTATATCCATACTAGCTTTGTAGTCAACGTATAAGAACTGGATCTGAAAGGCACAAAGGTAAAGCCAATAGGAGGAAACGTAGCAAATTATCTTTGTGCTCTTGTAAGGAAAAAGATTTTACTGAGCAAGATAAGAATACAAAATGAAAATAAAAGCAATCAACTATGGTTAACTACATAAAATCAAAGTTCTTTCCCATGAATAACACTACTGAAAAAATTAAGAGATGGGTAACAGGCCAAGAGAAGGCAAGTAAAAGATTTAAAACCTACATGGTATTAGTCTCATTTAGATGGGATGTCCTAAAAATTAACAACTGAAATACAGGAAACTTGTGGAAAACATTGGTGGAAGAATATGTGGTATCATCCAAATAAAAGTGAATGAAGAGATGCTCATTTTCACTAGCATTCAGAAAAATACTGTTTAACATATTTTATAAAATAATATGTTAAAAGTTGATTATTATATGCAAAAATGAGAACTCTGGCTGGCCAATAAATTAAAAATCAGCCAAGATTTAGTATGCATAGACACCCATGGTACAGGTCCTTAAGAAACTCAATGACAGACCCATAGAGATGGCTTTTTTCTTTTTTTGAGACAGAGTCTCACTTTGTTGCCCTCAGTAGAGTGAAATGGCATCATAGCTCACAGATTCCTCGATTATGAGCAGGCATTATGCCTGGACCTCATTCATGCAAGTGCTCACAGGCCAGTCATCCATGACCCCTGTCTTAATAAATTCATCCAGCTGCCCCTGTCACCTCTGCTGCATGACCCTGGGCAGAACAATACCCAAAAATAGTAGCCATGGTGGAGAGGGTCACATCCAACCCTCAATTTGAACTCCCAGTAGTGAGCTAGAGAAAACTCTCCTTCCCACACAAAGATCAACTAGCACTGGTTCAACCTGAGGCAATCACAGGGAAACAGGTTAAAATAGAATAGCTATTCTACAAGCACTCAGTGCACCTACCCTTGCCCTGATGGTTCAACATTCCAGAGTAGGCCAAAAAGTTTCATTTAGGGTGCTTGCCTTCTACTAACTAAACAGAAAATTCCTAGCAAAGAACAGGTACCCTAATATTCTAGAGCTGAGAGAAGAGAAGCCAGATCAGGCAACAAAAAGAGAGACAAATAAATAAATTTAATTTAATTTAAAACCTGGCAACATAGAAAACAAAACAATTTGACACCCCCAATGCAGCACAATGGAGCAATAGTACAGGACCCCATCCACAAGCACAACCAAAGTATTTCCTGTCTCCAGGAAACACATCTAAACTGCAGGTTTGAACACAGACTGAATGTAAAAGGATGAAGAAAAAAAAATTATCCCATGCAAATGGAAACCAAAAAGAACTCATTCTTAGATAAAACTGACTTTAAATCAACAAAAGTAAAGAAAGTCAAAGAGAACAATTCAACAAGATGATACAACAATCCTAAACATATATGCACCTAACCTAGCAGCAACTTACATATAGCAAATTTTACTAAAGCTAAGCAAAGAAATAAATAAATAGCAGAATCATAATTGGCCAGAACATCAACACCCCAGTGTCAGAGCTAGGAAAATGCAAATAAATAAACACTGTATCTAAACCAGATTATAAATAAAATGGACCTAACAGACATTTACAGAACATTCTGCTCAAAAATTACTGAATATACAGTAGCACATGGGATATTCTCCATGATTGATCATATCATAACCACAAAACGGGCCTCAAAGAATTAAAAAACTGGAATCCATACCGTGTATCTTCTCAGACTACTGTGAAATAAAGCTAGAAACTGATTACAAGAGAAATACTCAATTCCATACAAGTTGTGGAAATTAAACCACCTGCTGCTGAACAATTATTAGCTTAACAAAAGGACAGGACACAGTTATAAGAGGGACTTTAACTAACAAATGCAATCAGTGTAACCTGGTTCTTTGTACCCTCAATGAATCCCCAAACAATAAAAAAAAAAAAGAATAAAATTAAAACGGAAGTCAAAAGATTCTTTGAACAGAACAACAAATGGGACATAAGCTATCAAAATCTATGGCACTCAGCAAAAGATTTCCTCAGGAAAATCCATGGCCTTAAATCCCTATACTAAAAACACAGAAAGACCATAAATTAACAACCTAATGTCACATTTCAAGAAAGTAGTAAAAGAAGTGCACACAAAACCCAAAACCAGTAGAAGAAAACAGAAAACAAAAGTCAGAGCAGAACTAAACAAAAACAAACAAACAAAATACAGAAGATCAAGGAAACAAAAAGTTGGTTCTTGGAAAAGATAAACCAATTGACAGACCTCATATTAGCATATTGAGAAATAGAAGAGAAAAGACACAAATAAGCTTAATCAGAAATTCAGAAAGAAGACATTACAACTGATACCATGGAAATAGAAAATACCATCCTTGAATACTATAAAAATATCTAGGCACAAAAACTGGAAAATTTGGAAGAAATTGACAAATAGAAATAGAAGAAATGGACAAATTCCTAGAAATACACAATATTCCAAGACTCAATCAGAAAAAAGAGAACTCCTGAATAGACCAATAACAAACAATGAGATTGAATCAGTATTTTAAAATCTTAAAAAAAAAAAAATAAAAGAAGAAGAAGCTCCAAACCAGATGTAGTCAGAGATGAATTCTACCATGCCTATAAAGAAGAGTTGATACCCATACTAAAAAAAATTATTCCATAACATAGAGAAAGAGGGAGTTGTCTCTGACTTGTTCTATGAATCTATTGTCATCTTAATATCAAAGCCAAAAAACAACAAAAAGGAAAACTATGAATCAATATTTCTTTATACATATGGACACAAAAAAACACCTCAATAAAATACTAGCAAACTGAATTCAAATCATATAAAAAAAATCATCCACAATGACCAAGTGGGCTTAATTACAGGAATGCAAAGATGTTTCAACATATGTAAACCAATAAATGTAATTCAATGCAAAACTAAAAATCATCTAATCATCTCAATAGATGTAAGAAAAACATTTGACAAAATTTAGCCCCCTTTCATGATAAAAGCCTTTAACAAACGAGACATACAAGAAAGATATGTCAAAATTTAAAAGCCATATGTAACAAAATTTAAAACCTATAGCCAATGTCATTCTGAATGGAGAAGTGTGAAAACATTCTTCCTAAGAACTGAAACAAGGCAAGGGTGCCCATTCTCACCATTTCTATTCAACACAGTACTCTGGAAGTCCTAACCAGAGCAACCAGTCTTGGAAATAATATAAAGTGTATTCAAGTCAGGGAATAGAAGATCAAACTATCACTTTTCACTGGTGGATATGATCCTTCATCTAGAAAGTCCCAAAGATTCTACCAAGACATTCGAGGAATTGGTAAATTAAGTCAGCAATGCCTCAGGCTACAAAATCAATGTATATAAATCAGTGGCATTTCTATATATCAATATCAGTGAAGTTGAGAGTCAAACCAAAGAATTAATACCATTCATAATAGCTTGAAAGAAAATAAAATACTTAGAAATATACTTACCAAAAGAGGTGAAAGTTCTCTACAAGAGAGCTATGAAACACTAAGGAAACAAATGGCAGTGGACACAAACAAATGGAAAAACATATCTTGCTCATGTAGAATCAACATCATTAAAATGTCCATATTACCCAAAGTGATTTTCAAATTCAGTGCAGTCCCCATCAAAATACCAATGTTATATTTCATAGATCAGAAAAATTAACTCTATGCTTCATTTGGAACCAGAAAAGAGACCAAGTAGCCAAAGCCATCTTTAACAAAAAGAATAGCTTTGGTGCTTTTCATTTTCAGCTTCTTTCAACACAGTATGTTATGACAACATTATCATGGAAATGATTTGTGTTGATGTGTATTTAGCAGAAATAAATAGGCTAAAAATAGCTCAAATATTTACATTTGTTATTGCTGGGTTGCAAGAATCTAACTGAATTAAATTTTAATTTTTATACTTTTACATATTTTAAAAAATGTTCCGAAAAACATGTATTTTATTTGTTTTAAGAAAAAAGTCACCAACTTAATATTTTCATATTTGAATTACACACAAGCTATGTGTTTATAGGATGACATCTCAAACACAAAGATGAGAAAAAAATCATTAATAATATGACTTCCTAGAGAAACTACTTTTTTTTTCTGCTTTTATGTTTCACTTTATTGGAACAGAATGCAGGGATTAGAATATTTTTTTATTTTTTATTAAATCATAGCTGTGTACATCAATGCCATCATCGGGTACAAAGTGCTGGTTTTATATACAATTTTCATCAAACTGATTAACATACCTTCACGGCATTCTCTTAGTTATTATGTTAAGACATTTATATTCTACATTTAGGAAATTTTGCAAGTACTCTTGTAAGATGCACAAACTACTTTTGACATTTCATGTTGATCCTTTCAAATTTATTCATAAACTTATAAAAACAAAAGGTCATATTTTACAATTTTTAAACTTGCTGTATTGCTTAATAAATCATTGATTTACTTCTAGATTAATAAACATAAGTTATCATCTCTAATGCCTGAATCAAATGCCTGCATTTACCTGTAACATAATTGTTAACCAGTTATTTTTACATGTTCAGATTATTTACATTGTTAATTGCCATACACAGAGAAATAAAAACTACAAAGTATTATGTATATGTTAATCAGTTAAATAATTTTTTAGTGAAATTGGGATATCTGAAAATATATACTTTGGTCACTAGAGGACAATGCTATTTATTATTTATCCCCTGATAAATAACCTTATTTATCCCCTGATAGCAGAAATAATCACAATCTGAGAGAAGATTAAATCTCTCTATTTGGCAATTATTGTAACTTCAAGTTAAGGCATGGCAGCAATCACAATTCTCCACTGTTTATTATATTATTAATACAACTATTATATGTAGTTATAATTTCCTCATAGAGCAAATGTTAACACAACCCTTCCCTAAGAACTAGATATTCAAATCCAACGCAATGCCTCTATAGGTGCCTAGAACTACTGAAATGTTCTGTAACCATGTTCATTTCACAATAAGAGCAAGTTTTGGACGATCTGTAAATATATTGCTCAGGATTCACTGCCCATGTATAAATTTGTAAATTACATAAAAATTGATTTATATTAATTTTAGTTTCGTTTTCTTTCTCCATCCTTACATATTAATATTATTTCTCTTTTTAAAAACATTTCTATATGGAAATTTTTGATAAAAGTTTCCCCATATTGTTCTTTTAATATTCTGTAAAAAATGCTTCTAATGCTTGAGTTTGCTTTTCTTCAATGTTTTCATATGTTTATGGTACATGCAAATCACAAAATAATTTTTGACGTGTATTATGTACCAATAATTAAAGTTTGAGAATTTTAAAGCATTTTAAATAAGAAAATAACGCACTTCATAGAGTTAATAGGGAATTAAGAGCCATGTGGGACAGGCAGATATGAGAACACGCCCTCTTGTGACCAGGACACAAGTCAGATAGGTCCCACAGGGCATAGAAAATGTCTTAGAATGTAGAATAAAAATTTGTCAGGCTTCTAAGGTATAACCTAGTAATTTAAATTTTAGACCTAGAGAAAATGTTTGGGAAAACCTGTCTACTGTTAGATTTACACACCAAAATTCTTTAGTAAGCAATTTCCTTTCAGAATTTCCATGCAGAGATGACTTCAAAATTACAATTAGTTATATAGAAGCTCCTTACGAGAGAGGTAGGAGAGTACACAGGTTGTTTGTTTGTTTGCTCGCTCTTGGGTTATATGTGCTACCTTTCCAAAGAGTAGTGTCCTCTGGCATCTATTCATGGATCAGAACGTTTTTCATGCCCAGTGATCTCTGGAGAGCTGTCTTGACTTCCTTGTTCCATAAACTGTAGATCATGGGGTTGAGTATGAATGTCACCACTGTATAGAAGGGGACTAGGTGTTTGTCCATTCCTGGAGAACATCTAGCCTTGAGCCTCAAGTAGGTGACAGATCCCGATCCATAGAAGATTGACCCTATCAGTAGATGGGAAGAACAAGTAAAAAGAGTTTTACAGGTAAAGGTATGACTAACATTGTAGCTAGAATTCTGTATTAGGAAGCAATGATCAGTGAAAACAGGCTGTAACTGCAAAGGATTGCTGCAATTAAGGCTGCAGCATCATCATAGGATGTATCCCACAGATGAGTGCCAGAATCGGTGGGAGGTCACAGAAGAAGTGGTCTATTTCACAGAGGCCACAGAAGTTCAAGGAGAAAATGCAATTTGCCTGGCCCAGGCCTACCATGCATCCCACTCTCCAAGAAATCATTGCTAAATGGGTACAACTCCACCACTCATTAGTGCAAGATAGAGGAGTGGACAGCATATGGCCATGTGGCAGTCAAAAGTCGTGACTGCCAAAAGGCAGGACTCTCTGATAGCAAACAATGTAAAGAAATACATTTGTGTGGTGCAATGCTCCTGAAAGATTCCTCAGTCCTCACTCACAAGGTTGTGCAGCATCTTGGGTATGACAGAGAAGGTATATCAATCTCTGGGATAAGCAAGTTCTCCATAAAGAAGTACATGGGATTGTGGAGGACTGAGTTAGTCCAGATGGCAAGGGCAATGATAGCATTGCCTCTTAGTGATGCTAAGAACTGAGCAGGATGAGGGTAAATAGAATGAAACACTGTTCAGTGATCTCAGAGAATTTGACAAATACAAAGCGTTGTCCTGCCACAAGGAGGAGAAAAGAATAGCAAGATCATTAGAAAGATTCCTTCAGATGAGTGAAATAAACCATATATTACTTCAGGAGTAATTGAGTAAGAGAGAAATGAATGAATGAATTTTAGCAAGAGAAATGAATTTCTTATCTGTAATTCTAAAATTCAAAAAGTTCAGAAACTACATCTATCTTCATTTCTTTTCAAACCAAACCTTATTTTGTGTTCACTATCTCAGCTGATTTGTCCAAAATGTATTTAGTCACCAAGCACAAAATGAAAAAAGAAGTTAAAACTACTCAATTGTCCCTTTATCAGCTTCCTGTAATCAGTTGTCACATACTGCTGAATAAAGGTTCTTCTCATATTTCTTTTGCCACTGACTTGCTTTCTTCTCCCACTGAACAAGTATTGAACCGAGAGCATTTTGCAGTTACCATTGTAGGTCTTGGGATTCAGTAATGAATATAAGCAATTTACATTTCAGTAAAGGAAAAATTAAATTATCATTCAATAAATAAATAAATAATTTTCACAAAGCAGAAAAGTAAAACTAGGGTATGTCCTGGTGACCGACCAGTTCAGATTAGGTGGTCAGAAAGGATCTTTAAGAAAGAGCAGCACGAACTAAGGCAAGGGGGGTTAGCCAGGCGATTACAGCATCACAGCCATTCATATCATACCTACATCATCCTGCTCAGGTAGTTTTGTCATTGCAATTAGTTTCTTTGCCTTTTTTATTTCTCATCTGTTATCCTTTCTTCATCATTATGTTCTTTGGTAAAGAAAAATTACCCTTGCAGTCCTGAGAGGAAAATTTGTTGCATTAGATGCCTACCTTCAAAAAAACAGAAAGTGAACACATCATCACACTCACAAACCACTTTATGAAATCGGAAAAAGAACAACAATCTAACCCCAAACCAAACAGAAGAAAAGAAATAGCCAAAATTAAATCAGAGATTGATGAAACTGAAAAAAATTTTCAGAAAATTAATGAAACAAAAAGTTGCCTTTTTGAAAAAGTAAATAAAATAGATAAAACTTTGGCCAGATTTACTAGAAACAGAAAAGTAAAATCTCTAGTAACCTCAATCAGGAATGATACAGGGGAAATAACAACAGATGCCAGAGAGATACAAGAGGTTCTCTCCGAATACTACAAGACTCTCTATGCCCAGATTTGACAATATAGAGGAAATTGATCAATATTTGGAATCACTCCATCTCCCTAGACTTAAGCAAGATGAAATAGACCTTCTGAACAGACCATTTTCAAACACTGAGATCGAAGAAACAATAAAAAATCTCCCCCCCCCAAAAAAATGCCCCAGTCCAGATGGCTTCACACCAGAATTCTATCAAACCTTCAAAGAAGAGCTTATTCCCATACTGCAGAAATTATTCCCAAAAATTGAGGAGGAAGGAATCTTCCCCAACATGTTCTATGAAGCAAATATCACCCTGCTACCAAACCCAGGAAAAGACTCAACTAAAAAGGAGAATTTCCAGCCAATTTCACTAATGAATATAGATGCAAAAATTCTCAACAAAATTCTAGCCAGTAGATTATAGCTTTTCATCAAAAAAGTCATACATCATGATCAAGTAGGTTTCATCCCAGCGATGCAAGGCTGGTTTAACATATGCAAATCCATAAACGTTATCCACCATATTAACAAAAGCAAAAACAAAGACCATATTATCCTCTGAAAAAGGATAGATGAGGAAAATAGATGGAGAAAAACGATTCAATAAATATAGCATCCTTTTCTAATTAGAACACTGAAGAGTATAGGCATACATGGCACATTTCTTAAACTGATTGAAACTATCTATGACAAACCCACAGCTAATATTGTATTGAATGGAGTAAAGCTGAAAGCTTTTCCACTTAGAACTGAAACTAGTCAAGGTTGTCTTCTGTTGCCATTACTATCCAACACAGTGCTGGAAGTTCTAGCCAATACAATTAGGCAAGACAAGGAAATAAAGTGCATCCAAATGGGAGCAGAGGAGGTCAAACTCTCCCTCTTTGCTGACGATATGATCTTATAGTTAGAGAACCTCAAAGACTCAACCACAAGAATCCTGGAAGTCATCAAAAAATACAGTAATGTCTCAGGATATAAAATCGATGTCCACAAGTCAAGTAGCCTTTGTATATACCAATAACAGCCAATCTGAGAGGCTAATTAAAGACAAAACTCCCTTCACTATAGCTTCAAAGAAAATGAAATACCTAGGAATATATCTAACAAAAGAGTTGAAGAACCTCTACAAAGAAAATTATGAAACCCTAAGAAAGGAAATAGCAGAGGATATTAGCAAATGGAAGAACAAAGCATGCCCATGGCTAGGAAGAATCAACATTATTAAAATGTCTATACTTCCCAAAGCAATCTACCCATTTAATGCCATCCCTATTAAAATACCAATATTTGTATTTTGAAGACTTAGAAAAAATGATTCTGCATTTTCTATGGATCCAGAAAAAAACGCATATAGCTAAGGCAGTTCTTATTAATAAAAACAAAGCTGGAGACACCAGCATACCAGATTTTGGGCTGTACTACAAGGCCATAGTATTCAAGACTGCATGATAATGTCATAAAAGTAGAGACATAGACATTTAGAATCAAATAGAAAACCAGGAAATGAAACTAACATCTTACAACTACCTAATCTTCAATAAACCAAACAAGAACATACACTGGGGGAAAGACTTCCTACTCAATAAATGGTGCTGGAAGAACTGAATATCCACATGTAAAAGACTGAAACTGGGCCCGCACCCTTCTGCACTCATAAAAATTGATTCAAGATTGATAGGGGACTTAAATTTAAGGCATGAAGTGATAAAAATCCTCAAAGAAAGCATAGGAAAACACTGGAAGATATCAACCTGGGGAAAGACTTTATGAAGAAGTCTACTGTGACAATTGCAACAACAACAAAAATAAACAAATGGGACTTAATGAAACTGAAAAGCTTCTGTACAGCCAAGGAGATGACAACCAAAGAAAATAGACAACCTACACAATGGGAAAGGATCTTTGCATACTTTGAATCAGACAAAAGCTTAATAACTAGGATCTATAGAGAACTCAAATTAATCCACATGAAAAAAGCCAACAATTCCATAAATCAATGGGTAGGAGACATGAATAGAATCTTCTCTAAATAAGACAAATGAATGGCTAGCAAACATACGAAAAAATGCTCATCATCCCTAATTATTAGAGAAATGCAAGCCAAAACCACCCTGAGATATCATCTAACCTCAGCAAGAATGGCCCATATCACAAAATCTCAAAACTGCAGATGCTGGCATGGATGTGGAGAGGAAAACACTTTTACACTGCTGTTGGGACTGAAACTTAATGCAACCTTTTTGAAAGGAAGTATGGAGAAATGTCAAAGAACTTAAGCTAGACCTCTCATTTGATCCTGCAATCCCATTACTGGGCATCTACCCAGAAGAAAAAAAATCCTTTGATCATAAGGAGAATTGCACTAGACTGTTTATCACAGCTCAATTTTCAATCGACAAGATTTAGAAACAGCCTAAATACCCCCCAACCCAGGAAGGGATTAACAAGCTGTGGTATATGTACACCATGGAATACTATTCAACCATTAAAAAATGGAGACTTTATAGCCTTTGTATTAACCTGGATGGAAGTGGAACACATTATTCTTAGTAAAGCATCACAAGAATGGAGAAGCATGAATCCTAAGTATTCAATTTGGATATGAGGACAATTAATGACACAGTGGGGGAATAGGAAGGAGAGAGCAGAGAGATAGAGAAGGAGGGAGGGGGTGGGTTAAAGGAAGAGCAGAAAGAGGGAAGGAGGGAGGGGGTGGGGTCTCAGTGTGGGACACACCTTTTGGGGGCAAGACACAATTGAAAGAGGGACTTTACCTAACAAATGCAATCAGTGTAGCCTGTTTTCTTGTACTGTTAATGAATCCCCAACAATAAATAAATAAATAAATAAATAATAAAATAAAATGAAAGGCCTAAATAAGTGGAGAACTAAGCCAAGTTAATGATTCAAAAGGTTCAATGTTTTTAAAATATCAATTTTTCTTCTAGTGTCCTTGGATGCTATGTATGTACCATCAAAATCTTTATATGTATTCTGTAATAAACTGATTTTAACACTTATATAGAAAGTTAAACAGCCAAGAATAACTAAGTCACTCTTACAGAACAGAAAAGCTGGAGAATTTCCCTACCTGATATAAAGATGTGAGTGTACAGTTACAAGATAGTGTGTTTTTAGGACCAGGTCTGAGAGAAATATGTTATGGGAACAGAATAGGGAGTCAGAAACCAATCCACGCACATTTGGCCACTATAGGACAGTGGAGAAAGGATGGTTTATTTTCAATAAATGGTGCTGGAGGGTGGTGTCTGTGGTTCAGTGAGTAGGGCGCCGGCCCCATATACCAAGGGTGGTGGGTTCAAACCAGGCCCTGGCC
>CAUYRH010099787.1:0-10877 GCA_963574655.1 Perodicticus potto | reverse complement strand
TTAAAGAGGATGAGTGCAATATAAAGTAGATAATTATTAAGTATTGCTTCATTACTAAAGAAAAATAAAAGGTAGTTAGCATTTATTTTCTCTATAAGAAAGACTGAAACCACACCTGTATTTTAGTTGTTCTGTTTCCCCTACTGCATGTTTCACCCTTATAAATTGTCTTCAAGATTTTCCTTCTTGGGAAATTTCATTTTCAGCACCAGGAGGGAAATTAGTCATTTTAGGAAGTCTAGAAGTAAAGCAAGGTAGAATTTCTTTGAATTCAAATTTGATATATTTTTTTTAATCATGAGATTAAACATGTACTCATTTAAGAGCTAGTGTGGAGCTCAGAGATAGTGAGAGTGGGGTGTTTCGGAGATGTTTGAGAGTTACTGAAAACTACTCGTGGAAAGATTAAGGAACTATACCTACTGTCTCTGATGGAACAAATATAGAAGAAAAAACTAACCCATTGGTAACTGTATTTATTATGAATGAATTGGACTGATAGTATTTTTTATGCTGAAATAAAATACAATTTTTAACTTGTTATTAATATATCAACTATTATCCTAATTTTTATTTTCTCAAAAATGAAAATAACCAAAGAGAAAAAAGTGAAAATATTACTTAAAATAAAACTACCTGGAGTTATGTGTACCTTTAAAAAGAATATGTGGGGTGGGCGGCACCTATGGCTCACAGGAGTAGGGTGCTGGCCCCATATGCCAGAGATGGCGAGTTCAAACCCAGCCCCAGCCAAAAATTGCAAAAAAAAAAAAAAAAAATTGAAATAATTACAGCAGAGCTCCCTGGAAATTATTGCCTTAGAAATTGAAATAATCACTGCAGAGCTCCCTGGGAATTTTTACCTTAATGACATTTATACAAAATATCCTTAGATGATATGTTAAAGAGCTATTCAGTGATTTTCTTTTTTCTTTTCTCATCTTTTCTTTTCCGTTTTATTTTTGAGTTTTGAGAATAACAAATACTCCGCATTATAGATGCAGATGAACTACAGGGCATTTCACAAGGTTGTGAGCACAAAGAAGAAACACATTTGAGCTATTTGGGCAAAAATTCTACATATAGAGAGAAAAAGTAAATACCAAACATTCAAATGATAAACTCTAGATATCATTTGTGATATGGACCTAGGGTAGGTAAACATTTTCTGAAAATGTTTGAGATGTTTGTCTGTGTGTGTGTGTTGAGGTTACTCAGCTCTACCCTTACAGCATGAAAGAACCCATTGAGAATGTGTTAAGAATGACTGTGTAGTTGTCCTCATCTGTCCCATGGGCCATTGTTTGCCAAATTCTAATATATAGTAAATCTAATAATATAATTCTAGATAGTTTCCTTCTGTTAGACCAATGCAAGACAAAGTGATATGAAAGGCCATCCATGGGCTGTCATGATTAGGAATATAATTAGAAAGTTATTTATTTAAACAACCTTGGTCAAACACCACTTAGTGGCCGACACTTTGCTGTAACCTCCGTAAAAAGACTCACAGGACGTGAGTTCTGCCTTGTGAGGAACAAACGTGGTTGGGGGATAACTGGTTGTTATACTTCTACAAAGCTACAATGGGGCAAAAGGTTTTTAAAGGCCCAATTAGAATGATCAAAGGATTGGAAAGCCTTCTTTACAAAGATGCACTTAGATAATTAGGAACCTATAATATGGAAAGCATAACTAAGAGGTGATGTCTCTGCTTTTATTAGAAGAAACTTCATAAACGCTAATAGATCACAGGTGGTTATTTTATACAGTCAAGCTAGCTTGGGCAGTCTCTTGTGTTGATGTTTTTATAAAGGCTAATAAAAAGACAAACGATAATATAGCAGAAGCAGAAATAAAATTTCTCAAAAGAAGTAGATATTTGATGTCCAACAATTCAAATTTTTTGTGCATCACAAAGATATTTTCTATATGTATAAATGTAGGTCATTACAAAAGTTTTGAGACAGACTGTGTTGGGGTCTGTTATTTCACTTCCAAGAAACACAGTCAACAGCATCCTTGTTGATTTACTCAAATCAAAGTGCAAGTTTCAGCGTGCTCAGCTTATGGGTGTGACTGGGAGGGTTTCATTTGTTTCTGTCCATGCAGATTTTATTTCTTGTTTTCTCTGTATCTCAAAACTTTTCCAATGACCCACATACTTTTTACATTTGTGTTATCCTAGAGGGGATTTAATCCTTTTTTACTTAATATCATATATTTTCATGTCATCAGTGATCATATTGTAACTCCATTCAAATTTGGAACTCTCTTCTGGTGTCTTTGACATTTCACTGTAGAGTATGTTACTTTTGCTGTCTTCCTAATTTATACATTTTTTAAAGCAAAGACTACTTTGTACTGAACTCCCTTTATCTAAACTCTCTATTGCATCTTCCCATGACCAGCTATAGATACTTCAAATTCAATGTATCCTAGAAATAAACTATCATTATCCTTGCTCAAAGATATTATATCTCCTTTACTCTTCATCTTCTCAAATGGTATTATCATAAACCAAATTCTTAAGGCTAGATTTTTTTTTTACTTAGAGACAGAGTCTCCCTTTACTGCTCTCAGCAGAGTGCCATGACATCACAGTTCACAGAAACCTCCAACTCCTGGGATTAGGCGATTCTCTTGCTTCAGCCTCCCAAGTAGCTGGGACTACAGGCACCCTCCACAATGCCCAGGTTTTTTTTGTTGCAGTTTGGCCGGGGCTGGGTTTGAACCCGCAGCCCTTGGTATGTGGGGCCGGCACCCTACTCACTGAGCCGCAGGTACCACCCTCAAGGCAAGATTTTAAGGGTTACTTTAGAGTCATTCTTTTCCCTCTCCTATGACTCTCCAAACTATTGTTTCTTAAATCCTGTCACCTTCACGTCCTGGGAACCAATGCCTTAGTCTAGCTGATAACATCCTTGACCGTAATTTATAAAAACTCTTTGGATACTTACCTGGCAGGGGAGATACCATGATCACGAAGGTGGTTTTCCCAGAGTGAGGCTTATCCATTGCACTCCGGATGTGCTGACCCCTGCGATTTCCCCAAATGTAGGAAATGAGACGGCATAATTTGTGGTAGTAGGGGACTGCGTTCGTGCTTCCTCCTACAAAAAACAACAACAAAAAACCCAAACCAAAATAAAACCTCTTTTTGGTAGCCCGACACAATGGCTCACGCCTGTAATCTTAGCACTCTGGGAGTCCAAGCGGGTGGATTGCCTGAGCTCATGAGTTTGCGAAGAGCGAGACACAGTTTCTAATAATAGCCAGGAGTTATGGTGGGCATCTGTCATCCCAGCTACTTAGAGGCAAGAGATGCTGAGGCAAGTGAGTCGCTTGAGCCAAGAGTTTGAGGTTGCTGTGAACTATGATGCCACCGCACTCTACCAAGGGTGACACAGTGAGACTGTCTCAAAAACAGACAAACAAACAAAAACTCTTTGGTAGCCTCTCTGTCTTCAATCGCTCTTCCTACTCCAGAACTGATCGTTCTAGATAAATGTCTGATTATGTTAAACCTGATTGAAATGCCTAATTGACTCTCCATAATAACCCAGACTCTTTAAAATACTGGTAAAAACCGTATCATAATTTGGCTGAAAATATTTAAGATTTGACCAGTTTACAAGGCTCCTATGGGGCTGACAGGGTATCTGGCTCCGATGATGGTTTTAGAGCTTTTAACTCTGTTTCTCTGAGCTTCTCTGTCAGATTTCTCTGCTTCTCTCTCTCCTTTTCCTTTCCCTATTTTCTCTTAAGAAATTAACACTTGCTTTTTCAGTTAAACAATTAAAAGACTCAGAATGCAACTCACAATGACAAAGTTTCATATATAACTATTTAGGAAATTCTACGAAGGCTCTGCCTATTTCTCATTCTCTCTTTCTCTGTCTCCTGATTTCGTCTTCTATCTTTCACTCCCTTTGTTATTAATACCCATTGACCAAACCAGTAAATGTAGTAGTAAAAAATCTAAATATGCATCTATATTTCATCTAACAAAAGTGCATACATATAAGAATGGAAATAATCTATTTAATGGTAGTAAAGAAAGGGCAATATTGCTTGGCGCCTGTGGCTCAATGGCCTTAGGTGCCAGCCTTGTACACCTGAGCTGGCAGGTTCCAATCCAGCCCGGCCCACCAAACAACAATGACGGCTGCAACCAAAAAATAGCTGGGCGTTGTAGCGGGTGCCTGTACTCCCAGCTACTTGGGAGGCGGAGGCAGGAGACTCACTTGAGCCCAGGAATTGGAGGTTGCTGTGAGCTGTGATGTTATAGCACTCTATCCAGGGTGACAGCTTGAGGCTCTGTCTCAAAAAAAAAAAAAAGAAAGGGCAATATTCTGAAGATTGTTTATGCTAAGTTCATAGATATGTCTTGATTGAACTGAAGTTCAGGCATGTTTCAGATGCTAAACGGATGATTTTGATTATTTTATTTATATACTAAAATATATTTGTATGAATTAATTCATATAATTTATTTCAGCATTTAATTTATCCTAGCTTATTTTTATTGTTTTTTAACTTTTTGTTGAGCAAGTTAATTAGCATGCACCACAACTTAATCATATCCAATTAAATAAGAATATTAATAACAGCACATAATAGTTTTTTATTTTTGGAGACAGAGTTTCACTCTGTCACACTAGGTAGAATGTTGTGACATCATCATAGCTCAGAGCAACCTCAAAGTCTTGGACTCAAGCCATCCTATTGCCTCAGCCTCCCAAGTACCTGGGACTATAGGCAGCAGCCAAGATGCCCAGCTAGTTTTTCTATTTTTAGTAGAGACAGGTCTGTCTCTTGCTCAGACTGGTCACAAACTCCTGAGCTCAAGCCCTCTTCAGCATCCCAGAGCGCTAGGACTACAGGCCTGAGCCACTGCTCCTGGACTCAGAAAAGTGATTTAGGTACCAAAAATGCATAGGCCAATATGAAATTCAGAAGATGAAAGTTGTGTATGTGTTATACATGCACACACACCTACACAAACACACACACTACAAACTTTATTATGTCAAAGATCTCAAAGTGTGAGGTAGTGTGCAATTCATGATTTCTAAGTTAGTTTTATTAAAACCAGTACATTATAGTATTGAGTGCTAATTATTATGGGAATTTAATTGACTAATAATAATAAAAATGACAGTTTTTGAACTATAAGCTGAAATTCCAAAGTTCTATATGTTTGCTAATGTTTTGTACCTCATGCTGAATTCCACAGACATCTCTTATATTTTATACTAATACTTTTCACTATAGAAAACAGCAGAAGGAAGAAATTACCTTCAAACGTCACAAAGTTTTCCAGGAAGGACAAAAAGTAAAATCAACTTTTACAAAACGATGTTCCAGGGCCTTTGTGCTGAGGTTTCCGTGGGCCAGCTGATACAAGATGTCTAGTGACGTGTAAACACAGGGAAGAAGGGCTGCATCCGTCTCTGATCTCCCCCTTGATTGATTCCCTGGACGAGAAGGAGGACCACATAGTGCTGACACGCATTGATCCCTACACTGATTCAAGTATTTACAGACAACCTTTTTCATCTTTCTTCTTAGTTATAATCTTGAACCCCTTAAATCCAGACTATAGCAATTGTCAATGACAGCTGTCTGAAATTCAGGGCTCCTTGAAAATATTTTTAAAGTTTTATTTTAAACTATCTCATGATAAATGCTCAAAGACACCATACTCAAGTTCCTCCACGTAAAAGTAATGGGAAAGACCTCTAATATTCTACTTCCTACATGATAAGATTATTATATTTACAAGGCAGAAAACAATAAGTTTCAAAATGGTTATTTTGAAATAGGATTCAGGCTGAATCATTGGTAAGGATAATATCTAATGCTACATAAAAGTTTAACACATTGATTATTATGAACCTTTACCTTTGATTATTATATTAGTATCTCATTGTTACCAGAACTTGGTCTTTGCTCCTGGCTGGCTCACCAAAATGATACCAGAGTTTCAGGTTCTTGGTCTCGCAGATTCAAGAATCGACAAATCGATGGACCACAGGATTAGTGGTAAGTCAGGATTTATTTATAGAAACAAAAATTGCAACAGCTACACAAACCAAACCTCCTGGCAGAGAGAACACAGGAGGGGAACAAGCTCTCCTGCTCCCTCTTCCAGGTCTGTTCTCAGGCTCTCTGCTCAAGGGTTTATATAGTTGCAGGGCTGTTGTTTTGCCTGAACTCAACGTTGACTTTTAGGGCTTGGGTCTTCCTCAGTTACAGCCAGCTATCCAATGAAGGCTCAGGCCCTGGAAACTTATGTGAAATTAATCAGCCAGAAGAGTGGGGGAGGAGACAGCAAGGTGCCAGTGTCTCCCCTGGCAGATATTTGGGCCTTCCAGCAAACCAGTTCCTCTATCCACCGCAGCATCAGCACCTCCAGGGCTAAGGTGGCAGGTTGTGGCCCCACCTTGTCCTGCATCATTATCATCCCTTAAATGAAAGATTGAGCAAAGATAAGGAAAGAAATATTTTTAAAGTCTTAGTCGTCATCTAAGTCTAGCGACGTAGACATGTTTGGTTTTAATATTATAATGTGAGAATCATTGTAGAAATACACTGATATTTACTAAGTTTATTTTTTATAAACAGAAATAAATGAAGTCATATGTTCATCAATGTACTTAATATGGAATTAATAGATTAACTGAACAATTATTACATTTATTTTCAAAATACCTACACAATGAGAAGTCATGGTAGATACTAGGTGGGTCTAAAACATTGAATCAGAACAGGAGAAACAATTAGTGACAGAATTTTCAGACACTTTCATAATAGGAGCAAATACAGTGCCACATTAGGGAAGTATACTGTTTTGAAACCAAATTACTGGACAATTTTGGTTATCAGGAGCAATGCAGTGATTTTTTTTTTAAGATTTTAGCATTGAATTTTAGCAATATTCCATATATAATGTACTTAAAATTGTATTAAAACATCCAAATCTACCAATATTGAACACAAATGTCTTAACACTGTGACTAAGTAAATGAAGTGAAAGCTATGTTAATTAGTAGGATGTAAGCACTCAACACATTGAATCCCACAAAAGCATAAATACATTTATAATCTATGCAAATATGACTTAATAAAAAATATTATCTCTCTCACTATAAATTGCATTAATTTCTTATTTGTTTTCACACCTTTATGTAGGCACCTATGTAAATTTTCTGTTTGAATGCAAAAGCTGAACACACATATATCATGTTCCATTGAATGCTAATGAGTTTCAGCCACGTGTACTGGAACATGCTCTCATCTCAGAATGATAGTATTTCAGTAAGAAATAAACACATAACACACTTTCTAGTCAAACACTTGGCAATTCTAAATATTATGTAAGCCTTGTATTATTTTAACTTTTGCAATCAATTGACTAAATTTGCACATAGAACTTATTATTTAACTTTAATATTTCTAGATCAACTTAGTTCAAGACTAAATGACATTGCAAAGGTATCTTTTAAAAGATCCAGTTATTATGCTTTAAATATATAGCATATCTCAGGATGACATTTAAGAAACTTTTAACACGGTTGCTTTACGTAAGGGGTCCTGGGAAGGAAGCTTATTTAATTTGCTTTTTGTCATATTGTTTGGCATTACATACTCTTTACAACGTGGTCATTGTTCAAAATTTTTGCCATGTGCCATCTGTAACAGATCAATTGTAGAGTAAATTTGAATCTAAAAAGTAAATGTTATTGTCAATAAACTTTTTAATAAGTAACATATATACTTTAACTCAGGATATGCATTTATAAAATGCGTTTGAATATTTTCTTTCAAATGGCAAAACACTTTTCAAATGCCATTTTTTATACCACTGCTATTAGGCTTAACTTTATGAAATACTTGTTTTGGATCATTTAATTCTTTAAAAAAATGTGTGAGGTAAGAATTATATCCATTTTAGAGTAAAGAAAGCTGAGGCTCAGAGAAATTTAGAGCTTCCTCTAAGACCAATATGGTATGAAATGATGGAGTAGTATATGGATTGATCCAAGTGTTGTCCACTCTATCCCCACCACTTGTTCTGTTTTCTCACAATATTTTCAATGAGGTAAGATGTATAGAGCAGAAAAAATTAACACATAGTTCACAGTGTAAAATGAACAAGTACAATAGCTTGCAATACTTTCCATACAAGAAACTAAAAATTCAAAATTTGTTAAAGGGGTGGAAGCTATAGCCCAGGAGCATCCTGAAGAGGTTGTGTGGCCTCAGAGCTCTAAAGACCTGCATAAACACCTGTTGCAATCTCTGACTTTACTGGCACCATGATGCCTAATCCATGCCATGAGGATCTCTGCTGTCCCTGTTCAATTAGGATCAAACCTTAAGTGCCCTTGCTAATATTATTGCCTGAGTCATAGTAGGTACTCATTAATAAGAATTTAATGAAATTGCTACTTCATATCATTAGCCTAGAGAACAATTTTGTTTTCTTAAATCCCAAAATGAATATTGAGTTGCAATTAACCTGATGCCAAGGTTGTTCTAATACCCATAACTTATTAGCCCTTAATATTATGAATTATTATCTTGTCATTGATCCTCCACTCTTCTGGTCAGCTAACTAGTCAGAATATAACATATTACTTTGTAGACCTTTCTCTTTTCCTTCTCCATGCACACCAATTGTTATTTGCCTTACTATCTGCAATTGGAATACTGTGTTCTTTATCTACTCACAACTTCCTGAAGACATTATAGCTTACATCATTAAGCATATGTGCATTCCACTCAGTTTACCAAATCTAATGCTGGGTTAGTACAACACTCGTAACATATTTAGTGGACTGTGTCCAGGCCTGTCCTGAATCACCATATAGAGTATAATTTACCACAGTGAACTGTGAAAAGGCACTTACCAAGAGATATTTGACGAGGGCATAATCATAATACACAGAGTTTTTCAAGGCTCCAGCAATGATGTACTTGATATTCTTGAAGATCAAAAACAGAAAATAATTTATATTTCAAAGTTATTTTGCTACAAGAATGCTCATTTTGGAGCGCTACATAGAGTACATTATTATAGATGTATTCTTGCAAAAGGATCCATTATGACAAATGTGCTTTTCCTCTATTCCTCCTAAAATGTAGGCTATTGGTGATAAGTACACAATAGTCTACTATAAATAAAAGTTTTTGTTTAAATTCCGCTAGGATATTTGTAATTATATATGGTGTTATGTTGGTCTGGAGTTGTATCATAGTACTGCTCAACTTTATGAAAAGATACTGACAAAGCTATGCTTATTGTTATATGTATAGTATAACTTAGGAGAGGCATAGTAAAAACTGTATTATGTTATGGTAAAATTAATTTGGTAATGGTCTCTCTTCAGGATTTTAGAAAA
Source organism: Perodicticus potto (assembly GCA_963574655.1). Taxonomy (NCBI): domain Eukaryota; kingdom Metazoa; phylum Chordata; class Mammalia; order Primates; family Lorisidae; genus Perodicticus; species Perodicticus potto. Next base: position 1,467 of record CAUYRH010099787.1, on the reverse strand, counting down.
TCAAAATAAAGTAACTTCAGTAAACATGGAAGAGGTAAAATCAAAATGGGGACCATTTAGTCCATTATGATACTATTAAGGCATCGCCAGATGGAAAATCATATGACATTTTTTCCATGATACTAAAAGACCAAGGAACATATTGCTCCCTTTAATGGATCATGTTGCATGTTCTAAGTTATAAAAATATGTAATTTGCACTCTGATGCCAGAAAGAAGTTATTATTATCATCTGTAGTTCTATTGCCTTTTAAAATATTTTGTAGTCAAAAAACATTAGGTTAATACTTTTATTGTGTTTAAGCAACACCAATAAACAGAACGCGAAACCTGAATTTGATCACCTTGAAACATTCAGGTCCATCTAGATACTTGGAATGAGCAAATTGCCTCTAAAATAAATGCCTTGGTTAATTCACTGAAATCAATGGTGCTATCTCCCTGTAAGGTAATAATTTCAAATTGTACCTACCTTAGAATCCATGTAAGAAACTTATTTAAAATATTTATTCTTCTATCTTCCCGCACTGATTCTGATTTAGTGGAATTGAGGCTTAGCATAGAAATTTTTACTTTCTATATGAGCTCCACATTAACAGTCTATAAACCACACTGTAAAAACCATTTTGGGAAAGTGCCATCAGATCAGCCTTACCTCTTTTGGTCGAGTTCTTAACTAAGAACTGAGAATTCAGAGTTGATAACCTCATGGCCTTCAAATTGCTCTCTACATTTGAAAAAGTAGGAAGAAACGTAACTACTGCAGAATGCTTATTTTCAAGAATGCCAGCTTCACAGAGGCTTTCAATATGTATTTGTTGAAAAGAAGGAAACAAAAGAAAGGATAAAACAAAATAAGGAAGAAAGGAGAGAGGGAAGAGAAAAAGTTAATGAAGACTCAAAATAATTTTTGACTCTCAAATATAAGCTTCTATTTATGTTCCCCCTTAAATCAAGGTAACAGATATCACCTAGTGGGGAACCTGAAATGTCTTGTGACTGGTGCTTCAAACTCTTGAAATGGGGCCTCTTTTCTCTCTCCTTCTGCTGTGTGGCATAGCTGCTCTCCTACTCAGCTGGGCCACCGCTCCTCAGGTGTGCAACAGAACTTAACTGCTGTGCAATCAGTATGAAGCCAGGGCTAGGCACTTAATCGAGGCTTAAATATATGAAGTGTTCTTTCAGTAACTTCCATCTCATACTTTCCTTCCATCCACTGATTTATCTTCTGGACCTTGCTGTGATTACTATCTCCATGATTATGCTGGGTCAAAGTCTCTGTCTCTCTCTCTCCTCTCCATTTATCCCTCCCTCTCTTTCTCTTGGTCTCTCTGTCTTTCCTACCATTTAGTAAACTAACTTTCTTTTTTTTTTTAATTTTTATTAAATCATAATTGTGTACATTGGTGCAATCATGGGGCACAATGTGCTGACTTCATATACAATCTGAAATATTTTCATTGAACT
>CAUYRH010099785.1:0-31852 GCA_963574655.1 Perodicticus potto | reverse complement strand
GAGCTGGCGGGTTCGAATCCAGCCTGGGCCTGCCAAACAACAATGGCTGCAACCAAAAAATGGCCGGGCATTGTGGCGGGCGCCTGTAGTCCCAGCTACTTGGGAGGCAGAGGCAGGAGACTCGCTTGAGCCCAGGAATTGGAGGTTGTTGTGAGCTGTGATGCCACAGCACTCTATCCAGGGTGACAGCTTGAGGTTCTGTCTCAAAAAAAAATAAATAAATAAATAATAATATATATTATTCAATATATATTGTAACATATATTTTTTCAATATATATTATATATATAGAAAAATTTATATATATATAGAATAATTATTCAGCCCATCTAGATCATTATATTTGAAGTGAGTTTCTCATGGATAAGCACATAGTTGGATTGAGTTTTTCAAATGCACCTGCCAATTTCTTTTTTTTTTTTTTTTTTTTGAGACAGAGCCTCAAGCTGTCACCCTGGATAGAGTGCTGTCGCATCACAACTCACAGCAACCTCCAATTCCTGGGCTCAAGCGACTCTCCTGCCTCTGCCTCCCAAGTAACTGGGACTACAGGCGCCTGCCACAATGCCCAGCCATTTTTTGGTTGCAGCCGTCATTGTTGTTTGGCGGGCCCGGGCTGGATTCGAACCCGCCAGCTCAGGTGTACGTGGCTGGCACCTTAGCCCGTTGAGCGACAGGCACTGAGCCTGCTGCCAATTTCTTTTAACTGATATCTTTAGATTATTGACATTTATGTAATCATCGACATACTATAACTTAAGTCTGGGATTGTATTTGTGGCTGTGTTTGTTGCCTCTGATTTATTATTCTTGACATGTTATGGGTTACTTGAATAACTTCTAGGATCATTTTGATTTATTCATGGTATTTCTCAGTGTACACCTTTGTATATAGTTTTTTAGTGGTTGCTCTAGGTAATACTATATATATAATTTATACAGTTTACTGGTATTGATATTTTACCAGTTTGAGCAAAGTAAAGAAATCTTTACTCTTTAATTATCTCCCTTTAATCTATATTTGTACCTATGTCTCTATATACGATCACCTTAAACATGCCCTATACATACACTTAGAACCATTTCAGACAGTTACATAATTTTTGCTCAAATAATCAAACAGAATTTAGAAAACTCCAGAGGAAAAGAAAAGTGTAGTGTATTTACCCATAATTTATTCATATTTTCTGTTGTTTGTTCTTCCTTCCTGATTTTCTAAATTTCCTTGTTTTGTCATTTTCTTTCTGTTTAACACTCTTCCTTCAACATAGGCCCACTGCAGTCACATTCTCATTAACTTCCTATCACCTAAGAATATCTTGACTCCTCCTTCATTCCTTAAGAACATTTTGATGACACCGAATTCTAGGTTGACACTTCTTTTCTTTTAGCACACAAAAAATGCTGTGCCACTTCCTTCCACCCTTCATGCTCTCTGATGAGAAATCTGCTGTCATTCCAGTAGGGTTCCCTATAGGAATAGTATCATTTCTTTCAAAACTGTTCTTTGCTTTTAATTTTCAGAGATTTGACTAAAGCATGTCGTGGTATAGATTTCTTTGGGGTTTATACTATGTGCAACTTACTCAGCTTGTTGAATCTCTACCTTCATATCTTTTGCTGAATTTGAAAAGTTTTCAGCCATTATTTCTTCAATTATTTTTTTCAGAATGCCCTCTTTCTCCTATCCTCTGAGATTCCAATGTTAGAAATGTTAGATCTTTTTGTTATATTCACTCTGGTTTCTCAGGCTCTGTTTATTTCTTCAGCTTGTTTTCTCTCTTTTTTCCACATCAGGCAGCTTCTAATATTCCCTCTTCAGTTCAGGAATACTTTCCTCTGTCCTCTCCATTGTCCTATTAAGCCCATGCACAGAACTGTTTTTCTTAGTTATTAGGTTTTTCAGATCTAAAATGTCCATTTGTTTCTTCTTTATATCTCTTATTTCTTTGTTGAAACTGTCTGGGTTGTTTTATTTTTTTTTTCCATTTTGAAGCAATTTCATGATGGTTGTTTCAAAGCTTTGTCTGGTAATGTTAATATCTCTATCACCACAGCGTTAGTGTTCATTTATTGCCTTTTTTCATTCAAGGTTTTCCTGGTTCTTGGTTTAAGTGATCATTTAATTGAAATCAGCACATTTTGAGCATTATGTTATGGGCTCTGGCAATTATTTAAACCTTGTTTTAGCTGGCTTCCTATGTTACCATCCAGCAGGAGAAGGGCCTTGGTGCTTCATTACTGCCAGGTAGGAGTGAAAATCACTTCCCCACTCAGCCTCCTTGGACATGAGGAGAGGGGGAGCCTGTGACTATCAGGCAGGGGTGGGAGTTCTGGTTCCCCAATAGACCTGTACTAATACAACCTTTACTAAAAGTGGTAAGAGTGCCTTGGAGTTCTCCTTCCATGGCCCCTATTGGCACTCTGGAAGGGGTAGGCCTTGTTACCACCTGGTGGCAATGGAAATCTTGGCTCTCTCTTCTGCTGGGGAACCTCACCACAGCCTGGAGAGGATAGACGGAAGTCAAGGTTCTCTACTCAGTCCATGCTGAGTGGTTTCTGGCTGGAGTAGAGCAATTATTTTTGGTTTTGTTTTGTTTTGTTTTTGAGACAGCGTCTTGTTCTGTTGCCCTGGTGGAGTTCCATGTAGTCATAGCTCACAGCAATCTCAAACTCCTGGGCTCCAGTGATTCTTGTGCCTCAGCCTCCCAAGGAACCGGGACTACAGGTGCCTGTCACAACACCTGGCTAATTTTTCTATTTTTGGTAGAGATGAGGTCTTGCTCTTGGCTCAAGCTGGTCTTGAACTCTGAGCTCATGTAATCCATAGGCCTCAGCTTCCCAAAGTGCTAGGATTACAAGTGTGAGCCACTACACCCCGCTGAGTAGTGAAGTTATTATCTAAAACAATTCTGTCATGCTAAGCTGGCCCTTTCCTGGTCCTTCGGTTAGAGAGAGCAGGCTTTTGTTGTGGTTTTTCTTGTCTACGCCCGTTGGCATGTTCTGCTTGCCGACTTCTTTAGCTTCAAATCAGAGATAGATGAGGCAAAAAGAAAACCCAGAGAACTCACCACCACGTCGTTCCTTGGGTCCTGAGTTCCGTAGCCAACCTCCCTTCCTCTGTCTTTCAGAATCTTCTTATGATGTCTTATATGTATTGTCCAGGGTTTTAGTTGTACTTAGAAGGAAGAATAGGGAAAAGCACATGTACTCCATCTTTCCAGAAGCAGAAGTCTCCCAATAGTAGTTTAACAGAAAGAGTTAATCTGGAAGAGGGTGGACTTGTTCCCTGCTCAATAAATGCTGTTTACAGTAATAGAAAAAAATCCCATGTCCCTTCCCTCCAGGAAATTATATTCTGGTAAGAAAGAATAAATTCTGTAATTAGTCTCTAAACACTTTCATCCTGAGCTACTTTGGATATAGAGGGAAATAATATGAGTTAAGATAACAAAGAAGATATCTATGAGTTATATCTTTTAACCACCATCCCTAATAGTTTGGTAATTTCTCATACTCTGTGTCCCACCCAAGGAAGATTCCAGAAAATTTACATCCCTGGACTAGCTCACTCTCTGATTCAGGCCTATGTCCTTGGTTCTGTTGTACCCTAAGGAGACCCAAATTTGGAAGCCAGTAGGGAAAGAAAGAACCACTAACAGCAAGCAAAGTGACAGACAGATTTTGTTCTTCTACAGAGGGCTCAAAAAGAAAGCTTCTAGCATCGAGTCCTAGGAGTTAAAGGTTTCTATTGGCAGGGGTGATGAAGACCCATCTGTGGTTGAGTATTGTTCCAACTTGCAGAATGTCATACTCCAGTATACTGCCCTTATGAAAGAGTCTGTGTATTATCTGATACATTTTAGCAAGTCCCTGTTTCGTTTGAACTAACCAAGTATATTCTTTTGGCAAAAGTAAGAACACTAACTAAATCTACTTGACTAGTTTAAACAGTATGGGGGATAAAATGTTATGATATGATTTTGCAATATAAAGATCCTGAATAAACTAACAACCAAAATAAAAAGGAAGAATTTTCATTTCGTTTTCTACCTGTTCTTGAGGTGGGGATCTAAACTCCTTTGTCTTCCTCGCTGTGAGCGCAGCTGACATATTTAAGGCCTGCATCACTTCATTATACCGGAAGCGCTGGTTGTCTTGGAGCTTGGCTACAAAGTCATCAGAAAAGGCTACGATGGCTTCTATCCGGTGCCGGACCTGACAGTCACAGAGGTATTGAAGCAGTAGGCACATCTAGAAAATGATTAACAAGACACCAAATTTAATTTCTGAATCCTTCAATAGTTCATGTATGTCAAATCATAATCTGTGATAAAGGTACACAATTGCCTACTCTTCTTCCTTATAAACAGAATCTTCACTTTGAGTAGGCTTCAACACACTCTGTCCTGGGGGATGAAACATGACTAGTCTAAGCCAAAATGTAAAATACATGTCCCCTTGGTGGACATTTACTCTCCTAGACTTCCTTTCAGCCACAGGTGGTATGGCCAATGAGATACATAAAATGAAGTTTGCCCGGGCTCTAGATTTCCCATTACTAGTAACAGACCAGAATTCCCTCCTTCCAAAATGGGTGTAACTGGGTAATAACATAAGCACTAGAGGAAGAATAAGGTGATACTCCTTAGAAAGAAAGCCACAGGCTGAGGATCAAAGACCAGAAAGATACAAAGATCTGGGCTCCTAAGGACATTATTGAGCTATGGTAGCAATTCTAGAACTCCACAGTTAAGATAACTAAGCAGTGGTGAATGATTAGTCATTGAATGGTTAGCTGGGCATTCTCCTACGGAAAGCCAAGGGGATTTTGAACTGAGATGGCACATCTGTAAATGTGTCTAAAAGAGAATGCTCTGCCAAGTTTAAGAAAGATTATATACACTCAATACCAGTTGTGACATAAATGCGAAGAAGACTTAAAACCCTGTGTGTGCCATCCACACGAGCACCTTTCCTGTACGTGGCAGTTCTGAAGTAGCCCTGCGTCTATGCCCTCCATCCATCGCCTTTGCCCTGTCCTGGTGAAAACACAGTCCTCTGGGGACTGAACCAGCCTGACAGCCTCGTAGCTAATCGGACTCTGACCGCCAGCCCCATCTGCCCTCATCTGTTTACTTTACAGCAGCCATACTGGCCTGTTTCTACCTGAAGACCTTCATGGAGCTAGAACAGTCTCTCTTCTTCATACCTGTAAAACTCAACTCCTTCGTCCAATATCAGTTTAAAAGTCACCATCTCCACGGAGTCATCCCTAACCTTTCTAACAGTTAAAATTTTCTTTCTTCCTGTAACCCATTCGTTTTCCTTCAGAGTATTTAATCCAATTAACAATCAGATGGTTTAAAAGGAATGCAGACATAATTATGTCTATTTCCCCGGAGATAGCGAGTTTCTGGGATGCAGGGCTCACGTGTGTTCATTTCTCCCAGTACCACGAGCATGGCCCCGAGTAAGACTTCAGTCAGTGCTAACTGATGGAATGAAGGGCACAAAACATGTCAGTAATGCAAATATCAAACTGACTTTGACGGACAGAAGACGCAGGAAGAAAGGACACTTCGCCCATCTCCGCGAACACCAGGACAGGCAACGCATCAATCCCTCAGAAACATACGAGGGGAAGTCAGATCCTGGTGTGGGAGAATGCACACTTCTACGCTCAAGGGCTGGTAACAGTAGACTTGTAAGAGAAAAATGGGTATTTAATGCCTTGTATTTCAAGCATTCCAGCATAATGATGGTGAAAAGCAGCTGCAGAAATAAGAGGAGAGATGCAAGGAAATCACCCAGTGAAGAGGAGGGAAAAGAAGACGGGAGTTAGTAAATTCTACGAACTACCATTACACAGGGAACACAAATGCCCACAAACACACACAGAGACATAAGCAAGTCGCAAGCATCTTAATACTGAGCGATTCTTACATTAACCCAAAGCTTTCTTTCTGATTACCTGCAATTTCACTGGCTCTGGCAGTTTCATTTGGAGTAGGCCCTCCTTGGGCCTCTTACCCCCTTTGGCCTCTTCTTCACTGGCCCCCTCCAGCTTTGAGTCTTCGGCACTGAGCTCTTTCTCAGCTGCGTCGCCCTCCTCGGCACTGGCTGCTTCTTTAAACACACTGGGCTCGATCAGCTGCAAGACGTGCTTCAGGTCCTCGTTGTGAAAGACGCCCATGATCAGCAGGGTATAAAACAGCTTGATGAGAGGCACGAAGAGGAACTCAGTGGTGCCCCCAACCGGGTCCCGGGCATGAAGGCCGCCCTCCTTCACTGCTTCTGTCAGCATCTGGATGGTTTTGGCCTTCAGGATGTCCAGTGGGAACTCGGGACTGTACTGGTAACATTCATTATTAATGCTTACAAAGCTGGGCGAGGAAAACTGCATCCGTGGCCTGAGGGAGGTGCTGAGGCCAATCCCTGGAAGGCCGTGCTTTTTGTTCTCATCTGGGAAAAGGGTGATGCTCTTTGTCTCCTCTGTCATGGGGACAATGAACTCGTTGTTCATCATTAGCCTGGCGGTGGCGTAGGAGCTGAGGTGGATGTCGATCAGGAGGTCGTAGTAGCCGGCACGCAGCAAGCCCGGCATGTACTTGTTCTCGATGGCGTAGAGGAGCTGGGGTTCGTCCACGTGGCTGCACAGGGCATGGGCCACCCGGTGGTTCCCGAGAGCGCAGACGGCTGAGTAGAGCCGGAGCGTGTGATAGTGAAACTTCAGCAGTTCCTCCTGCTCTGTCAACTCCAAGATGTCCACAGATCTGCAGAAGGGACAAGGGGAACAGCAGCAAGATCAGAAAGGGGCCAATAAACCCATCGATCTGAATCAGGAGAAGAATCTATGTACACTGTAAACCGCAAAAAGTTCTACAGGAATAGATGCTACAGACTGAATACCCCTCATCTGAACCCTTGGGAGCAGAAGTGTTTGGGATTTCTGGATTTTTCTCAGACTTTGGAATGTTTGCATTATATCTATAGGTTCAACATCTCAAATGGAAAAATCTGAAATTTGAAATACTCCAATAAGCATTTCCTGGGAGCTGCACATCTGTGCTCAAAAAGTTTCAGATTTTGGAGCATTTTGGATTTCAGATTTTCTTTTTTGTATTTTATTTTAGTTATTTATTTATTTTTTTCATTGAATCATAGCTGTGTACACTAATTCACTCATTTGCACATTCGGGATGCCCAACCTTCATCTTCTTTTAATTTTCTGTTTCACGTTTAATGGTTGCATAGGCTCCTATAAAGGATCTCAAGAATGGAAAAGCAAGCATCCCATGTACTCAGTACTCATCTGAAAATAGTGGACAACCAGAGCCCTACAGAAAAGAAAATCACAATTAGACTCTATAAAGGGGAGGGGGGAAAGGGATGTGGTTAGTTCCCACCTACTGGGGACAACGGAGGGGTGAATCACTCAATACTACTCTGACTTTGGACTTCACCTTACAAATGCAAAAATCTAACCTAATCCCATGTACCCTCATATTAACCCATAATTTTTTAAAAAATCACTTCTAGATGTTTTACAAGTTTTCTTCTACATAGAATTTGACAGTCTTCTAGAACTTTCTTCATCATCCATTGTAATAAGGCTCTTGGCCCCTCTTTTAGATATTTCAGTTTCACCCCTGTGCCTGGGGATCCCCTCCTTTCAGAGTTTGAACATCCTTTGGAAAATTCTAAAGCTCCTTCTTCCAACTGGCTAATCTGGTTCAAAAAATCAGAAAGCTTTGCCTTAGGCTAGGTTGCCCTTGTCCATACCCTGAGGTAATTTGCCATTATGTGTCGCTCACAGACCCAAACTTCTCCTGGCATAGCTACCTACCTAGGCTCCATCCAGGTATCACAACACAAAACACAACACAAACACTGTTCACAGCAAAACAAAAGGGGATGTCGGTTTCTATCTGAGTCAGACTGTACGCTGGGCTGTTGATTTGAGTCACTTTGCTTCTGCCGTGCATCAGGCCTTTTCAATGCAGGGAACTTAGACACAGGCCAGACTATGTCTAGAGTCACGATAGTTCCAGACCCACCTCCCAACTTTTAGATCCAGCAGCCTCACATATCACCACTAAAATCAAATGATCACTCACCCCAAGTGCCACCTAAGCTTCCAGGACACCACACAACTGCTGGGCCCAGTTGCTAATATCCAGTTCTTAGGAAAAAATAATTGTGCAAATCCCCCACCCCTAAAATCTAGAGTGCAATGATTCCCATGTCTTATCTGGGCTCTGCCTTGTCCAGTAGGATCAAAATCCCACCCTTAGTCTGGCTGATGGTCAAATTATATATCCGTTCATTGCAGCAATACAGAAAATCAGTACTCTAAGCTAAACATAAGTTAGTGTACTGATTTTTCTCAAGATGTTATCTGCTAGAAATACCACATAAGAACACTACAGTCTACAACGTTGCTGCCTTGCTTAACTCATTCATTCACCATCCCTCATACTGTTTGCATCATGACACCACATTCTTTTCCCTGAAGTATCTGTCTTCCCTACTAGAGCATAAAGTCCTTACAGCCAAAGATCACGTCTTGTGCACCATTTGACACCCAGAGCCAGGAACACAGTGAGCACTAATACATGTTGAGGAATGGGTGAATAAATAAAATGAGAGAAGTCTGAAGGAGATGCCGTCTGTATTTTTCTGTAACTCTTATTAAGTTTTGCCTTTAGATCAAGGCAAACCACAGCATATGCTTACACTAAACTTGTAATAGTATTCATATTTTCCTTTATTATTTTTATTTATTTTATTTTCTGAGACAGAGTCTCATTCTGTGCCGTGGGTACAGTGCCGTAGCATCACAGCTGACAGCAACCTCAAACTCTTGGGTTTAACTCATCCTCTTGCCTCAGCCTCCTGAGTAGCTGAGACTACAGGCTCCCACAAACACCAGCTAGCTTTTCTTTTCTTTTTTTTTAGTAGAGATGGGGTCTCACTCTTGCTTAGGCTGGTCTCGAACTCTTACCTCAAGTTATTTACCTGCCTCAGCCTCCCAGAGTGCTAGGATTACAGGCACGAGCCATTGTGCCCAGCTAAATTATTCATATTTTAATGAACCATGGATTGAAACTCAGAGATAGCAAAAGAAATAACTTATTATTTTATCTAAGGACAATGCCAAGCATATCCCCAACTACCAGTCTAGCATATGCTAGATATTACTGTCCCCAAATATTTTCCTTCTTCCCTGCAGATAGAGTAATTTTACCTTATTTTGGTCTTGAGTATATAACTTGTTTTTGGCTAATACAATGTAAACGGACATAATAAACTCTAAGTGGATACAACATTTTCTACAACCAAAAAGAAACTCTCAGAGGCCTGGAAGTTTCTGTGACTCATTTTGTACATCTACTCTTGGCTATGAAAACTTTATATCGCAGACTGAGGCCGCCCCATCAGCTTGAGTCTCGGGGTGAGAAGGCAGGTGGGCCTCATTCCCAATCCATCTCCAGCCTGAAGCAGAGACGTAGGAAACCAATGACCTCATGTAACATTAGCAGTAAATAAATGTGGGTTTGTAGGCAACCGAGACTTTGGGGATTGTTTGTTACTACAAAAAAACCTGACCAGTATGACCCATTATGTTCTTTAACAGTCCCCAGTGGAGAAATTTCTATTGTATGTCAATATCGCTTAATTATTCATCAACTATCACTGAGTGTCTGCTATGTATTAAGCATTATGCATTAATGATATCACAACAAATGGCAGACGTGTGATTCCTGACCTCAGGGAGCTTACTATTCAGTTGAAGAGAGAAATTTGCTCCCCTCCAACACAGTGTAAATTAAATTATAAACTTTGATATGTTTTAAGAAAAAACAAAGTATGTACTCATACGCATCTACCACCATCCGAAAACTTAAAATATTAATATTTCACAATGTTATTAGGGCCTCGAGATTCTTCTCAACCACTAGTTGGCACTTTCCTTTTAGAATATGGATTTTGAAACTTATGATATTTTTCTTTGGTTGCTAGGGAGCATGAATGTGGGCCCTGAGCCTACCAACCACATAAATCTCTGCATAATTCTTAGCCCGGGCTTTATTTTTCTATTTCTCTCTTCTTTACAACCTGATTTCAATGACACTTTTTTTATGCACCTATGTTTCGTTTACTTTTGGAAAATCTTTCATGATCTTTAGTGAGATTTTGAATTTTCCATTCACTTACATATAAATTTATCATAGGCAATTAATATAAATTATTAATTACTCAGGCAGGGGTTTATATTGGGTTTCCGATTAAGGCATGCCAAAACATTAAATTAGAAAGTTAAAATTCTTTGCTTAGTAGAGAGAGTACAAAGAAAAATTTCTTCCCCAAAGTTATGTTTCCTTTTGTTGTTCAACATTTAAAAAAAAAAAAATACCATCAGATACAAAATCTTAAGTTTTTCATAAAAAATATAAATATAAAAATTAAAATCAAACCTAATCATCTTGAGTATATTATGAAAGATATCACTCTAATTATTTCATGTAAAAATAGCATGTTACCTGACAGATTAATTTTTCTTTGGATTTCTTTTGTTTTAAAATATCTTTATTGAGATGTAATTTCCAACTATACAATTTACCTATTTGTAATGTATTATTCAATGACTTTTGTACATTAGTAGGGTTGATATGTATTATTCACTGACTTTTGTATAGTAGTAGAGTTGTGCTACCACGCCCATAAACTAAGTTCAGGACGCTTTCACCCCCACCCCCAAGGAAACCCCACACCCACTTACAGTCACTGCTCGTTCCACTCCCAGCCCTAAGAAGCCACTAATCTAACCACTGATAAGCTCATCCCGGCCCGGATTTTTATTTTCTGTCTCTAAAGATTTGTATATTATGAAACCTTCATGGATATGGAATCCTGAATGTGTGGCCTTTTGTGATTTTCTTCTTTCATTTAATAGAATGTTTTCAAGGCCCTTCCTCCTTGTGACTTGTCTCAGGACTTCATCCCTTTTATTGCCAAATGATATTGTCCGGATGTATCACATTTCATTTACTGATTCACCAGTGACGGGCAGTTGTTTCCACTTTTTGACTATTGTGAGCAATGGTTCTACGGACATTCTTGCACTAGTTTTTGTGAGGACCTGTTTTCATTTCTCCCCAGAGTACATGAGGAGTAAAATTGCTATAACAAGTTGCATGGTAACATTATCATGCAATTTTTTGAGGAACTGCCAAACTTTTCCAAAGGACAGTTTCCATGTTGAAGGTATTAAAATCAAATAAGAATGTCAAACATATTTGAAAGTGTAAAAATGGACATAGCTCCTATAATTATCTTAATATTAATGACTCAAACAAAACATACAAATTTGTCTTCACATTGCTTACACGCCCTGTTTTCACTTAGTTTGTGATTGAACTTTTTTTAATTGCATGTCAACAGGGAAATGTTGATTCGAAACTTAGAAAATTAGCTCCTTATTGATAATAAGGCTGTTTCTATGAAATCTCTGTGGTTTAATTGGCTATCACATGACAAAGCCGAGACTCAGAAACAACGCTACCTCTCAGTATTTATCATTCTTTATGCTATCACTATTACTGCCTAGAAAGCATATAAACTATTTTGCAAGACACTTGGTATTTTCATAATTTTCTTTTCTTCTTATTTTGTTTACAGTTTTGGCCGGGGTGGGGCTTGAACTCGCCACCCCTGGTATATGGGGCTGGTGTCCTATTCCTTGAGCCTCAGGCGCCACCCCACAATTTTCTTTTATTACTATCTCTTTATTGCGTATAAAATGAAGGGTTGAGCTCAATGATTCCAATGACTCCACCTCTTCTATCTCACAATTCTATCTTATAATACATTACCATACCTTGTAAACCAGATTACAGTTACATTTGTCTGAATTTTCATTTGCTGGTATCATCATGAGTAAAACAAGTATGAACAGAGAAAACACACACTGTCTCATTGTGTTCTAACTGCAGTATAATTTTTTTTTCCCAATAACGAAGCAGATGCTTCAAGCAACAGATTTAAACTTGGAGTATCGATAATTTAATGACTCCATGGCCAAAAGAAACGAGATCTTTTCATTATTTTCACATCTGACAATTATTTTCTGGAAGAGAGATCTTTTAAAATTTCATTTTGATTCACCTGGTCCCACCCGGGAAGCCCTGGGCTGTCACCTAATTCCACGCGTCCCTGTCAGAAAGTCAAAGGTGCACGGGGCTGACCTGTTTTCCTCGGGGATATGAAGAGACATGAACTGCAGAGGGTCCACGCACTGCACCAGCCAGCCTTGGCGTTCACTGATCCGAGACACGTCCACCTTCAAAAACTGGTTGGGCATCCTGCTCCACAGGACGTGCGACAGGAACTGCACGTGCAGCCGCGGGGGGCACTGCGGCACCGGGTTCTTGTGCTCGCTCTTGAATAATCCCGCCGAGAGAGGCATCACATTCTAGGGGACGGGGAAGCAAAAGAGAATGGATAAAATGATGGCTAGAATTCTGTACTCTTAGACAGACTAGGAGTCAAGCAAAGTCAACGCAAGAAATAATACAAGTCGGGCTGAAAAGCTCCTGCAAGGATCAACCAGAAAAAATATGATGAGAGAAAATATCTAAAACCTCAGGGCAAGCAAACAGGTTTTAGGAGGGCTCTTTTGCACTTACTCTATGGTACACCAAGAACGCAGATGCAACTGAGCATAACCAGAAAGCCTTCTTCGTATCTCTTTATCAGATCGGGCCCTGGGTGACTGAGCATAACCAGAAAGCCTTCTTCGTATCTCTTTACCAGATCGGGCCCTGGGCGACTGAGCATAACCAGAAAGCCTTCTTCCTATCTCTTTACCAGATCGGGCCCTTGGCATAACCAGAAAGCCTTCTTCGTATCTCTTTAACAAATTGGGCCCTGGGCGACTGAGCATAACCAGAAAGCCTTCTTCCTATCTCTTTACCAGATCGGGCCCTGGGCAACTGAGCATAACCAGAAGGCCTTCTTTGTTATCTCTTTACCTGGTCAGGCCTTTGGGGAAACCTGCGTAGCATTTAGGGACTTTCAGTGCCAAACTTCCTGAATGAGAAGTCACATCCCCTTGGTCCATTCATCATCTGTCTTCCGTCACCGACTTCATCTTTGAACCACTTCCTCTACCCAGACTTAGTTCAACACATAACCCTGACTACTAAGCAAGAAAACAGGATTACTTAGGCATTACCTAATATAATTTATTTCCCCTCCAATATCATCTTCAGCCATCCTTAATTTCTTCTAACTGGTCTCAGGGAAAGAGAGGTTCCTTTCTCCGTTGCTCAAAGCTCATTCATCCATTTACAATCTTAACACGACCCCTGCCTTCCTGCCTGCCTCTTCTGGAAGCATACGGAAATCATTATCTCCTATTTCTTTATTAACTTCCATTTCTTCTCCTCCTTTAGAGTCTTAGTGACTATGTTTTCTAGACTTCCTCATCTTCAAACTGCTTTCCTATTCCCCTCTGCTGATAAAAAAAAGAGAAAAAGTCAGACAGTGTTTCAGGCACTGAAATTGTTGATAAACAAAATAAACAAAACTCTGCCCTCATCCAGCTTCCATTCTTCTTGTGGAAAACATAAAATAAACAAAATCAGTAATGCCATGGGGCAGGGAATAGAGGGCAGAAAACCAGAATGAGGAAACCAGAATTCAGGGAAGCAAGTAGGAATAAGGTGGTTAGCTGGATGCATTGAGGTCACATTCAAAGAAAGACCAAATGGAAAAGAACCATGTGAATATTCCAGGGAAGAAATTTCCACGCAGAGAAGATCATCAGTGCAAAACTGCTGCAGAAGTAAGCTTGGCAAGTCTGAGGAGGAGCTGGGGGCCAGTGTGGCTAAGGGCAGGAAGGGAGGGCAAGGCAGAAGGAGGTGGAGCCAGAGAGGTCACGGGATACCAGAATGCTTCAGGGACTCGAGGACCATGATAAGATATTAATTTTTACTCTCAGGGAAACAGGTGGAATGATCTCAACTGACTTTGAGAGTCACTCAGATTGTTGCAAGATGAACAAATGGGCATGGACGAATTAATGAAAACCCACTAAGGGTTAGTAGTTGAGAGTCCCCCAGATGAGAAAGGATGGCAGAGGTCAGAGCGGGGATGGGCAGCAGCAGTGTTAACTCAGAATGTGAAGGATCTCCTGGGATGGACCTGGGACATGGAACAGGAAGGGGAGGTGTCAAGGGTGACTCCAAGGTTTTTGGCTTCAGCAGATTTGCTGTTACCTGACATGGGGAAGACAGCAGATCAAGAGGTGTAGGGGCGGGGAAGAGTGATGTTCTGGAGTCCAGCGTGGAATCGTGCGGTACCTGTTAGCCATCTAAGCGGAAATGTCACCAGATCACTTACTATACCAGTCAGGGTTCTGAGAAACTTTTGTCAAATTTTACCATTTTTACCACTTTTTGTCAAATTTTATGGAAAGGAAGAAAAATAGTCATTTGATCTTGCTGCCTCCTTCTTCTCACATCCAAGCTGAATTCATTGTAACTTGGCTTCTCCCAGCATTTTGCTGAAATTCTTCAGGCAAGGTGGCCAGAGACCTCGTAATTAACAAAAGCCAGAGAGTCCTTTAATTCATGCTGTAGGGCACTATATGTGGTGTCTGTTATCTGATGTTAGCCACCCCTATTTGGAAAACTCCCTCTTCACCTGGCTTCTGGTAAGATGTCTCTTTTAGTTTCCCTACATTCCTGACAGTTTCATCCTAGGCTTTTTCTGTAAGTTCCTCTGTCTTAGCTGATACACTCAGGTTTTCTCCTCCCACGCTCACTTTGTCGATGTATCCTCTGATATTTCAGTCATTCGCAAAAGTGAATTAGAGTTTATTTCTTCATCACCTAAATCCTAATCTCCAACATGGTTCTCATTTTTTAGCATATTTGTGTATATATATATGGGTATAAATGTGTGTATTATGTATATATAATACACATAGTATATTCACTGAGCAGATACTATATATGGGGCAGAGATTTTTAATTGTATTACAGATACTGTGAATCCCATTTTACAAAGGCAGAAACTGAGCTCATATAGTTTAAGGAACATGTTCAAGGTCATGGAGCCAGCCTGGTTAAAGGTGTCTACTTATTGAACCTGAGGGATGCCTGGAAACTCAATTTTATATTAGCAAAATTAAATTCAATCTCTTTTCCAGCATTTCACTAAACTCTTTTACTTTTGCATCAGCTTTCTCAAGTTGTCCAAACCAAAAGATTTAAGTTAGTCATTAATTCTTTACTCTACTTGAGTACCTGAATCCGATTCATCAAACAGTCCTATTTATCAAATTCATTATCAAATTCTATTTATTTCTTCTATAAAACATTTCACATTTACCACTTTCCATTCTTTTCACAGCACTCATCATCTCACATGTAGACAGTACCAAACCGTCAACACTCCATTGGTACTGCCTGTTCTCATCCTTGACCACTTCCACATGGACATGTTTTTCCCAAACGAATTTCATCATTTTCATTATGTATTTCATAATGTACTCAAATTTCATTTGTTCATAACAAATTTCACTAGGTACTCAATACCCTCCCTCAGATTTCCAGGCTTGCCCCCGTCTATGTAAAAGGTATTAATTACACAAGGCTTTTCAACTTTGACTTGGTCTAACTTTTATCCATATTAATCTCCAGCCATAGTCTGGAAAGCATCCTTTGTTAAGTAAGGTGAACTATTTAACCTGCAGCACTTTCATTATTGTATACTTTTTCTTTTTTCTCATCCTCCATCTAAAATAACCTCATCTGAAAATAAGCCCCCAAGAGCTGCTATTTAACAGTTAGAAATCAGTGTCATTTCCTCTTTCAACTTGACCTGATCTAAACCGTTCAACTTGGTTTCTTCCATTAATGTCTCCAGAATATGTTATACATCCCACTATTCTAAGTGGCACGAGCTTCAGGTATTTAAGTACATGCATTAGCTCACCTGTGAACCTAATGATTCCTGCACTACACATAATTTAGCATATTTTGCTCTGTATAGGCCTAGTTTCATTGAATAATATATGTGGGATGACCAAAAATTAGCTCTTTATAATTAGTTATGTTATCCTAGTGACCTGAAAGAGATTTTCAAACACAGCTAACTTTTCTTTAAAGAATTAATTCATGTCAGCAATAATCCTGAATTAATTTCAGAATAAATAAATGCTATGCCCTGATAGGAAAATAACACAAATATAATATTAGGGATGAGTTTTTGTTACCTTTATTCTTCCCAGCTCAAACTGGAAAACATTGGGACTTGTAGCTTGTGCAAAAACTGCGGGAAACAATTTTGTGCTTGGCTCCACCTTAAATAAACAAATGAGTTTAATAATATTAATAAAGGAAGAAGACAAGAAAAGAAACGCACTCATTTTCTTTGGAACAACTAAGGAACACCTCACAGAAGGAGACCAGGGATAGTCCTTTCTAGCATGTGGACAGCCCCCTTCAGTAATGAGAGTGTTTCATTATTATGTGAATATTTTGGAGGAATGCACTGTTTACTCTGTATAATTTATCGCATTGTCAGTATTCAACAGAAGTAAACATGTAATTAACTAACTTCTCTTTCTATCTTCTTTTAATCTCTAATTTACTGTTTATTAGCTGACATAATTGTACATGTTCTTGGGGTAAAATGTCATATGTTTTGATAACACAGATTCATTGTGTCAATGAGCAAAGATGGGCAATTAGCATATTTATCACTTCAATATTTATCATCCCTTTATGGTGGGAACAGAGAAAGTCCTCTCCCCTAGGTATTCTGGGATCTACAGTACCTTATTGTTGACAATAGTCAACCCAACTAGGCAGAACTCATTCTTCCTTCCTAACTGTAACTCTTTACACACACTGACTATCCCCTCTCCATTCCACCATTCCTCCTATCTAGCCCAGTCTCTGGCAACCCATGTTCCAATCACTGCTTCTATGAGGTCTTTTTTTTTTAGATTCCACATGAGTGATAAAATGTGATATTAAATCCTTCTGTATCTGGGGATTATTTCACTCAACATAATCCTTCAGGTTCATCCACATTTTCACAAACAACAGGATTTCATTCTTCCCTATGGCTGAATAACATTCCATTGTTTATATTACACCATTTTCTGGAAGTGCAGATCTCTCTTCAAAATACTGCTATCATTTCCTTTGGATGAATACTCAGTGGTGGAAATATGCTGGATCATATGATGGTTATATTCTTAATTTGGGGGGGTGGAACCTTCATACTGTTATCCATTAGTGGCTATTTTAATTCACATTCTCACCAATCATGTATGATGGTTCCCTTTTCTCTATATCCTCATCAACACTTGTTATCTTTTTTCTTTTTGATAGTTGCCATTCTAATTGAAATGAGATGGTATCTCATGGCAGTTATGATTTGTACTTTGTTGGTGATTAGTGGTACTGAGCATTTTTTAAATAAGCCTGTTGCCCATTTGTATGTCTTCTATTGAGAAATGCCTATTAAGGTCATTTACCCATTTTTAAATCAGATTATTTGAGGATTTTTCCTTTTTCTATTGCTATTGAGTTGTGTTCCTTCTATGTTCTGAATATTAACCCCTTGTCAGATGTACAGTTTGAAAATATTTTCTCCCACTCTGTACACTGTGTCTTCACGCTACTGGTTTCCTTTGCTATCTAGAAGCTTTTAATCTGGTGTAATCCCACTTGTCTATTTCTGTTCAATTTCTACTTATGCTTTTGAGGTCTTACCCCAAAAATCCTTGCCCAATCAAATATCATGAAATGTTTCCCATATATTTTCTTCTAGTAGTTTCATAATTACAGGTCTTACCTCTAAATCTTTAAACCTTTTTGACTTGATTTTTATATAGGGGGAAAGATAAAGGTCCCGTTTCATTCTTGTGCATGTGGATAACCAGCTTCCCCAGCACCAATTATTTATTTATTTTTATTATTGGGGATTCATTGAGGGTACAAAGAACCTGGTTACACTGATTGCATTTGTTAGGTAAACTTCTTCTTATAATTGTGTACCATACCCAAGAGGTGTGTCACACCCTGTAACCCCCCACTACCCTCCCTCCTTCCTTCTCCCTACACTCCCTTTCCCACCCACCCCCACAGTGTACTAGGTCATCAATTGCCCTCATATCAGAATTGAGTACATGGGATTCATGCTTCTCTATTCTTGTGATGCTTTACCAAGAATAATGTGTGCCATCTCCATCCAGGTTAATACAAAAGATGTAACGTCTCCATCTTTTTTAATGGCTGAATAGTATTCTATGGTATACATATACCACAACTTGTTAATCCATTCCTAGGTTGGTGAGCATTTAGGCTGTTTCCACATTTTGGTGACTGTAAATTGAGCTCGATAAACAGTCTAGTGCAAATGTCCTACCAACAACATTTATTGAGGGGATTTTTCTTCCTGAATGAGTGTTTTTGGCACCTCAGTTGAATATCAATTGCTATATATGTGTGTTTGTTTCTGCATTCTTTCCTCTGTTCCTGTATTCTATGTATCTGTTTTTATGCCAAAATACCATACTGATGTAGCTGTTATAGCTGTGAAGTATAGTTTGAAATCACGTACTGTGATGCCCAAAGATTTTTTTTAGGTTTATGTGTTTTGTTTATTTTGCTTGAGATTGATTTTTATCTATTTAGGGTCTTTTGTGGTTCTATATAAATTTTAGATTTTCTTTTCCATTTCCATGAATAATTTCTTTGGTATTTTGGTATGGATTACACTGAAGATGCAGATAACTATGGGTAGTATGTATATTTTAACAATATTGATTCTCCCAGTCCAAGAACACGAAGTATTTTTCCATTTATTTGTATCCTCTTTAATTTCTTTCACCAAGGTTTTATAGTTTTTAGTGTAGAGATCTTTACCTCCTTGGTTAAATTTATTTCTAGATATCTTATTTTTTGTAGCTATTGCAAATGAAATTATTTTCTTGATTTCTTTTTCAGAGAGTTCACTACCAGTGTATAGAAATGCTTTTAATTTTTGTATGTTTTGTATCCAGCAAATTTGCTGAATTCATTTATTAGTTATAACAGGTTTCAGTTATAAGAGGTTTTTAGTGAACATTTAAAGGTTTTCTCTACGTAAGATCATTTCATCTCCCACATATGAATGCCTTTTATTTCTATCTCTTGTTCAATTGCACTGGCTAAGACTTCTAGTACTATGGTGAACAGAAATGGTGTACATGAGCTAGTATGATACTAGCTATTGTTTTGTCATACATGGCCTTACTGGATTAAGACATGTACCTTCAATATCTATTTTGTTGAGAAGTTTTATCATGAAGAGATGTTGAATTATGTCAAATGATTTTTTGTATTTATTAAAATAATCATATGGTATTTATTCTTCTTTCTGTTAATATGATATACAACATTTATACAACATTGGTTTGAATATGTTAAACCATTCTTGCATCCCTGGGATAAACCCCAGTTGATCATAGTGAATGATCTTTTTTCATCTGCTCTTGAATTTCATTTGTTAGTATTTTGTTGAAGACTTTTACATTTACTTTTATCAGAGATACCGGCCTGTAGTTTTCTTTTGTATTGTGTTGTATTTTGGTTTTGGCATTAGGGTAATGTTAGCCTCACAGGTGAGTTTGGAAATATTCTTGCTTCTTCAATTTTCTGAAATAGTTTGAAAAGAATTAGTATTAGCTCTTCTTTAAATATTTAATAGATGTCATCAGGTGGTCTTTTCCTTGATAGACACTTTTTATTACTAATTCAATTTCACTACTCATTATTTATCTGTTCGGATTTTCTATTTCTTCATAAGCAAATCTTGTACATAGGTTGTATATGTCCAGAAATTTATCCATTTTTCCTAAGTTATCCAACTTGATAGCATATCATTATTCATAATATTTTCTCAAGATCCTTCATATTTCTGTTATCTCTTGTAATGTTCCCTTTTTCATCTTTGATTTTATTTATCTCTTTTTTTCTTAGTCTAGCTAAAGGTTTGTTGGTTTATCTTAAAAAAAAAAACAAAACCCAAATGTTCATTTCCTTGATCTTTTGTATTATTTTTGGTCTCTATTACATATTGGCTCTGATGTTTATTATTTATTTCCTCCTACTAATTTTAGGTTTAGTATGTTCTTGTACTTGTAGTTCCTTAAGGTGCAATGTTAGGTTGTTTACTTAAGAATTTCTACTTTTTTGATATAGGCATTTGTTAATATAAACTTCCCTCTTAGAACTGATTTTTCTATATCCTAGACTTTGCTATGTTGTGTGTTCATTTTCATTTCTCTCAAGAAATTTAAAAATTTCTCTTTTTTTCTTTGTTAACTCATTGATTATTCACAAGTATGTTGCTAAAATTTCTAGGTATTTCTAAAGTTTCCTCAGTTCCTCCCATTACTAAGTTCTAGTTTTGTACTGGTATAGTCACAGAAGAGCCTTGATATGATCTTTATCATCTTAAACTTGTTAAGATCTGTTTTGTGTCCTAACATATTATGTATCCTAGAGAACGTTCCATGTGCACTTAAGAAAAATATGTCATCTTCAGCTATTAGACAGAATGGTCTATAAATGTCTGTTAGGTCCACTTGGTCTACAGTGCAGATTAAATCTATTTCTTTGTGAATTTTTATCTAGATTATCTATACATTGCTGAAAGTGCAGTGTTAAAGTCCCCTACTATTATTGTATTGCAATCTTTCCCTTTGAATATGGTAACATTTTCTTTATATGCTTAGGTGCTGTAATGCTGGGTGCATATATATTTATAATTGTTATTTTCCTATATATTGTATCATATATATTACTGAATTGACCCCTTTATTCTTACATAATAACTTTGTCTCTTTTTACAGCTTTTGACTTAAAGTCTATTTTATCTGCTATAAGTAGAGCTACTCTTGCTCACTTTTGATTTCTGTTTGCATGGAGTATCTCTTTTCATCCCTTCACTTTCAGCTTGTGTATCCTTACAGGTAAAGTGAGTCTCTTGAAGGCTACATATAGTTGAGTCTTGTTTTGCAATTCATGCAGCCACTGTATTATAATTGGGAAATCTAATCCATTTATATTCAAGATTCTTACTAACAAGTATGAAATTATTCCTGCCATTTTCTTAATTATTTTCAGGTTGTCTTATGGAACCTTTATTTCTTTTTTCCTTTCTTGTCTTCCTTTATGGTGTGGTGGCTTTCTGTGGTGCTAAGCTTTAATTTCTTCTTTTTCTCATTTGTTTATCCTTTGCGATTACTTTCTTTGTGCTCAGCATGGGACTAACAACATTGTAGGTATAAAAGACTATTTTAAGCTGGTAACATCCGAACTTTAGTTGCATAAAATTACTCTAGTCTTTTGCCCTCCCCCTCAATTTATATTTTTGTTGCTTTATATATTGCGTATACCTTAACAAATAGATGTAACTGCAGTTATTTTGACCATTTTGACTTTTAATCTTCATACTAGGAGGTTGAAAGATTTACGTAGTACTATTTTAGTACTACAGTATTCTTACTTTGATTATAAAATTACTTCTACTTGTGAGTTTTATAATTTCATATGTTTTCATGATAGCAATAATTGTCCTTTTGTTTCAAATTATAGCACTGCCTTGTAAGGTAGGTCTAATAGTGATAAATTCACTCATATTTTGCTTGTCTGGGAAGTACTTTTATTTCTTTTTCATTTCTGAAGGATAGCTTTGCTAGATATAATATTCTTGGCTAACAGGTAATTTTCTTTTCTTTCAAAAGTTTGAAAGTAGCATCCAATTCTCTCCTGTCTTTCAAGGTTTCTGTGAGAAATCTGTTGATAATCTAATGAAGATTCCAGTATATGTGACTTGATGCCATTCCCTTTATGATTTTAAAATTCTCTCTGTTCTTTATTTTTTGACAGTTTGATTACAATTTGCCTGAGAGAGGACCTTTCTGAGGTAGAATCTACTGGGATCCTCTCAGCTTCCTGGATCTGAATATCCATGTCCCTCCCCAAGACTTAAAAAAAATTTAATTATTATTTCATTAAATATGTTTTCTATGCCTTTCTCTATTGCTTCATGGTATCCCATAATTCCTATAGGTTTTCTTTATTCTTTTTTATACCTTTTTATTCCGTCTGAGTGGGTCATTTCTAAAGACCTGTCTCCAAATTCAGAAATTTTTTCTTTTGCTTGAACTAGTCTGTTGTTGAAACTCTCAATTATATGTTTTATTTATTTTATGGACTTCTTGAGTTTCAATCTTTCTCTTTGGTTCTTTTCAATGGTATCTCTTTGTTAAATTTCTCATTCAGCTTATGAATTATTTTCCTTATTTTGTTGAATCATTCATTTACATTCTCTTGTATCTTGATAAGTTCCTTTCAGATAATTATTTTGAAGTCTTTTTTAGGCATTTTGTAAATTTCCTTTTCTTTGGGGTATATTACTAGAGAATTACTGTGTTCCTTTGGATAATTCATGTTTCCTTGCTTTGTCATGTCTCTTGTGTTCTTATGTTGATATCTGCTTACCTGGTAGAACAGTTACCTCTTTCAATTTTATAGAGTAGCTTTCATAGGGATTTACATCTTTCCCACAGAAGAGTCCTAAGGCTAGGTAGGATATGTTAGTTTTGTTTCTGACTGAGTGAAGTAGTGTAGCATCTGTGCAGATTCTTCAGCTATAATCCATGTCAGCAATGTCTGCAAATTCTGTGGTGGCTTAGAATGTAAGAGTTTGTGGTAGTCACTTTGCTACAGAAAGGGCCTCCAGATTGTTTGCAAAGGCTAAGACAGTTGTGGGGCAGACTTGTCAAGGATGGGTCTGTTGGGCTGTTTCTCAGACCAGGGCCACACATACATGTGTCTAATTTGCTTTTTGATCTCACAAAATGAATTTTCTTTTAATGGGAAGAAAGCTTTTCTTCCCAACAAGTATGACATCATCACTGATCACGTACCTGGTAGTATGTGCTCAGTTCTTTGCCATTGGCAATGAATGTGAGGAGCCCACTGGCAGCATCCACCACACAGCCAATCTCCAGGCCATTATTATTGCGTCCTTGCCCAGGGCTCATGTTCTCACCCGCACATACCATATAGCAGTTGCTGCGTTTGATGCTGAATTTCAAGAAAAACATTTTTTTTTTATCTTTGCACAACCACAAATGAAAAAAGAAAGCATGTATATCTTGCAAACTAACTAAATTATGCTGCGCAAGCAACAAGCTCATGCTGTAATGGGAGAGGTGCACAATGGACCCAATTCTGTGATTCTGAGAAAAACTCCATTGACTGCAGTGGACATTCTGAATCAGGTCTTACACATCTCTAAATTTCACACCTAATGGAGACAGGTCAACAAATTTGGACCAAGTACAACTGACCTGCACCTCCTCTCCAAAAACTCAAACCTTTTTCTGAGGTTCAAAAAAGTTTAACTATGTAAAATTCATCTAAAATTTTTAATTTTCATCTCAAGTTTTTTTTTTAAACCACTTATTCTGAAATGAGAAGCATTTGTTTCCAAACACTATCAAAATCCTTAAGCAAATTCTACACGAGCCATCAGTGATTCACTACATTTAAAATTTGGCTGAAATTTTGTCCCCTTATGGACCATTCCTGTTGGTCTGTTATGAGAGAAAGACTTAACTAGAATATATACAAGGTCAGTGATTAACAACAAACCTCACCTAGTTATCATCTTTGAAACCTTTACTAGTGATGATAAGAAAGTTAAGTAATTTGAACTTCATCTCCATTCCTTTTCTCTGCCACTACACAGTGAACATATTAACAAGATTAGCAAAAAATCCAAAGCCAAGCAAGCAGAAGGAAAAGAACAAAAAGGCTGGGATAAAGTTGGTTTCTTAATAATCAAATGTAGGCTGCATTTCTTCATACTGTGAACATAAGATTCAATAACCCTTCCCTAGCCTCTATTTCCTATAACAAAATCATCTTTCAGTTATCCCATCCCCATATTAAGTTCTTTTCTTAAATTGTTGCCATCTCTAAATATTAAAAGTGTGCACCAGAGAACATTCCTACAGACACGTGGTCATGAGTCCCCTACTAATGTAAAGTGCTTTTCATTCAAGAATTTTGCCAGGTCCACATCTCAAGTGCTAACTCACTTATATTTCACACGTTACAACCTGAGGGCAGGAAAGGGAGTTTCCCAGCCACCAAAAGTGATGGTGCAGGTAGAGAAGAAAAGCAACATTATAAAGGACTCTTTTTGAGACCTGTCATAGCAGATCAGAGAGGATGCATGGGCACAAAAGGTAGAAGCAAATGGTCAGATCTTCTCTTGTCTTACTCTGCAAGGAAGATAGCCTTCTTCACTTTTTGGAAGGTTTGGTTTGAGTTTGGTTTGTTTTACAAATGAAGAAGGATGGCACAGAAAGTATAACTGACTTACCCAAAGCCACACAGCGAGTCAATGGCAAAGCTGAGGAAAGAACCCACTGCTCCTCAGTCTGAGTTCAACTGCGTCCCCTGGTCTAAACTACCAGCCCACATCTCCTTCATATTTTTCTCCCCACCACATAGCTAGTTCCCGAGCTACATATCAGATCATATATTAAATGTCTCACATTCACCCATTTCAAATCCCTAAAAGAAAGGCTAAGCAGTTTTTTTTTTTTTTGAGACAGAGTCTCAGTATGTCACCCTGGGTAGAGTACCGTGACATCACAGCTCACAGCAACCTCAAACTCCTGGGCTTAAGCAATTATCTTGCCTCGGCCTCCCAAGGAGCTGGGACTACAGGCATCAGCCACAACGCCCGGCTATTTCTTTTGTTGTAGGTATCATTGTTGTTTTGGCAGGCCTGGGCTGGGTTCAAACCCACCAGCCCCACGATATGTTGCTGGCACTCTAGCCCCTGAGCTACAGGCACCAAGCTGGCTAAGCATTTGTTAACCCAAGTTGTTAGTCGTGTTAGCTGAATAAATATATGATTACTCATCCAAAAGTTGTACTAACTTAATTGTATACTGTTTTTCCTTTTAATATACTTACATTCTTTACAGGTTTGTATGGGTAACAAAAAGGACAGTGACATTAATGGCTTGATTATATTTTTCCTATAAATAGAAATATCATGGTCACAAAATCCAAGGAAAAAGATTATCTAGGTTTACCTTTTTTTTTTTTTTCATATGGCACTCTTATAAAAAATTGAGGAAAACCAACCTTTCGTGCACTTTTCCTTTTTCATCTCCTAGAGTAACTGTTACTGTACGAACTCTGTCCAAGTCAAAGCCTGTATCATACTGATGGAAATCTGATGTAATCCAACCCACCCAGACATTAGCGGGTTCTTGTCCAGGGAAGATTCTTACTGAGTAATAGTACTGTCAAGACAGCAGAAACAAATGTCAGCAAAACAAAATCTTGACTTACAATGCTAACTGCTGTCTGAAACTCTGAATAACCTAAATAATATATTTATTGGTTTAAAACTGTTTGGATGAATTAAAATGCTACAGGCACAAAGGACTGACACTGAAAACTAAGAAATGTCTTATACCAGAAATTCTGAATTAAATCAGAAATGAAGGTAAAGAGAGAAAAATAAAAGCACACTAAATAATTTAAGGTATTTATACTCCGGAGCCTATATGTATGTTTGTTCAGGATGTGTGTGTATGCACACATACATACATTTCCATAAGGTATGTGATAAAATCATCAATCCACTCAGCAGCTAGACTTCAAATTCAAGGCTGTACAGGTACACTAATCTATGCTACACTAATCTATGCTAGTTTTTGTACCTGTCACCCACGTCTTTGCATATATTTTTGGCCTTTTCTATCTCTGACATATAATATTTTGACACCTTAGAATAAATTACTTTGGAATAGTTCAGATCTAACCTGAATATTAAATTCAAAGCAGAAACACTTGTACAATGGACACATCTATTTATCTTTTCCCCCTGGCATTTCGGGAGAAGTAGTTTTGAAAATTTTAAATGGCAGAGAGCAAAACTCGACCTCTCACAAAAAAACGATAAACGATCTTCTTTTAGAAATTCGCTAAGGCAAAGGAAATTATATCTGCTTGGAAAATTCAAGTGCAATTTAGAACTTTGTCCAGAAGCAGGATAACAAAATCAAGATTATCAATGCCATTAAGGGTGCTGTTTCTAAAACAGCTTTCTTCTTGCATAATACACATTAAAATACATACTTTTTTTCAAGTTTTCAGTCCTCAATATATCTTTAAAAATATGCCAATAATTATGCAAAAAATATGGTTCAATAGGATAAATTGAAGTGCAGTAGTTGAGATATAAAGCATAACACATGACAAGTGGAAATAACTGACAATAGCTGCGACCTCCTACCGTGGACGTCTGCATTAAGTAGTCGTAATCATCTCGATCGTCTGCAAGCACGTCTTCCGTGAGTCTTGCAGAATGGCTTGTGCTGTAATCTGGCTTTGTTCTTCTAAGCAGAAGTCTGAAATATATTAAAGGACTAAGAATAAGCAGCACTAAAATGTTCTGCCTACTTCAAGTATGAACACATAATCAATTGAGTGGTCTTAAAGCAGGGCAATTTCATTGCCGGGGGTACACCTAGGACTTTCTGGAGGTATCCTTGGTTGTTAGAGCTGCCAGGCTGGCTACCAGCATCTAGAGGGTAGAGGCTGGTTAAGGTCCTTCAATGACTAGGACTTCAATGACTAGGTCCCACAACAAAAATTACCTGAATTAAAGTGTCAACAGAGCTGAGGTTGAAAAATGGATATACTGCAGAAAAAGATGCTAAACTAACTTTCCTTCTTCACCATAAAAATTCTATTTAGAGAATATGTTCTTTAAACTTCAACCAAGAATGTAAACATAGACATTTTCAAAAATAATGGGAATAAATTATATCTATGATAAAAAATTATAGGACAATGGGTTACTTTATTTTCCCCTCTAGAAGCCTTTGCACAAATGAAGAAAGAGAAGGAGGAACAAATTAATACTAGGAACCCCCTTGCCCTCCAACGTAACCCTCCCTGCATAACAATACATGTTTAAAATCACATTGTATTTAGTAATAACCTTTGTTTCAGGCGAGAGGGCTTTTCCTGAGCATAATCTTTGTGGTTATTAAACTCTGTTTTTGTAGTTTCTTTGTCTTTGTCAACACCAGGCACCAGATGGCCATGAGCAGTCTTCATTAAAACCTCAAAGTCAGAGTCTGCATCGTAATCCTCCAAATCGTTCTTGGGCCCAAAGAGGCCAGCACCAGGGAGCCCTCCGGCCACAGTCTTGGAGAAGACCTCTGCACACTCAATGGGCATGCTCAGGCGGTAAAACATGATGTCACTGCTGCTGTTCTGAGAACCAAATGACTTCTGAGTGACCTTTAAGCATGGGGAGCTGTCTATGGTGCCGTCTATTCTGGTCACCTAGCAAAGGGAAGAAATGAGAGTTCACATTCTCCTTGTTGATTTACTTATTGTGAAGATGACTAATGAACATCTCGTTTCCAGAATCCCAACATGGCCCGCAATGTGGCATCATTTTGTAAGAGACCATTAAACAGGGAGTAATGTCACACAGACATATTCATAGAGTTGTGCTTCTAACTCTAAAGACAGTTCGGGAAATTCATGTGACAATTGTACACACTCAGTTTCAGCCTGACGCTATAGGAAAAAGGACATTATTCTTAATCAGTCAACTAAGCTACTAGGAAAGAACCTATTAATAAAATGAGAGGTTACTTCTTTGCTTAGACTCCACTACTATGCAACACACCAGTGTCACCTTTTTAAGTTAAGTTACAGCAATCGTCTAAGCAGAAACTCTCATGTATAAAGATATCCTCCTTTTAGCTCTTGGAAATGGCCTGATTTTCAAAGAAAAAGCAAACCTCAATATGTTCGTGGTTTGATGGCACTTGGAGAAACTGAGGAAGCCTCTTGCTCAGCCACATGGTAATATCTCTGTTTGTATTTACAGCAAATGGTTCATAGCCCTCTTGTAAGCCACAGATGGTAAAATATTTCAAGGTGCTGACATCCTTTCCAAAGTTCATCCTGCCCACTTGAGCTACTCCAAGGCTACATACAGGTATGAATCCTGGGAAGGGAAAAAAATATCAAAAGCTTCAGTACCATTATGATGAGATCCTGTTAGTACGAAATTACCAAACATACTGCTCTAAGACTCTCTGTGAGAGCCGTTAACCCAGGGTGAAGACAATGGTGTTATACAGAGGACACCAGCACTAAGTATGAAATGTAAGGGTCAGAAGGCCAGGAGTTAATATTGGCATCCTAATTGACCAGTCCCTCTCTCTCACCAGGGCTTACTCTGCAAGAGGAGGGCCTGCTAAGTAGCAGCTGGTTCTCCGGGGATTCTAGGGTGTCCCCTGGGAGAAGGACATTGTGTCCCACAGCCTCTTTGCTCAGGATGTACACCAGCCTCTCCCTCCTTCAGGGAAAACAGGAAAGAACTGAGTGCGGAGAGATGGCGGCCCCAGGGAAAACAGGAAAGGACTGAGTGCTGAGAGATGGCGGCCCCTTTGCCATGCTCTTCCATCGAGCTGAAAAGCTTGGCATGAACCAAAACAGACAAGGTCTGCAGTGTAGATATCTTCATATATAACTCAAGGAAAAAAGGACTGCAGGAAAAAATTTTTAAATTTGCCACCCACTGACAGCTGCTTTGATCTCTGAAGAGCATTTTGCCTCTTTTTCTGGGATAAAGTAGATCTAAGCATGAAGATAAATATGTATATATATATGCACAAATTATATAATATACGAATTTTAAATATTACATATAAATTATATGTATATGTTATACAAGGTCAGCAATCAAGTTCACAAACTCATCATAGAAAAAGGGCTGCATACCCTGTTCCTGAATATCACTAAAGTTACTTTCAATGTACTCCCCTGGGAAAGCTGTGAACCAAAGCCAGTACCTAGTCTACCCTGCAAAGAACTTTTTCTAGAATGAGTTCGCGAACTTCATTGACCTTTATGAAAGGGCAAAGAGCTCATAGCTGCTCAGTTCAAAATTGCAAAGATGATGTATAAACAACCCAAGTGCCCATCAACACATACGTGGATTAATAACCTGTGGTATATGTATAACATGGAATACTACTCATACCTTAAAAAGACAGGAATTTTCCATTCACTGTAACAAACTGGATGGTTTTAGAGAATATTTTCCTAAGTAACGTATTGCAAGATTGGAAAAACAAGCCTCACATGTGCTCAATAGCAAACTGAAACTTTGAGATGAACAGCAACCTTTCCTGTTTCAGATTCCCCATCTGGCAAAGTGGAGGTAACAGGAAATGCCTCATAGGATTGGCATGGGTATTAAATGAATGAATTGTCAGTAAAGCGCTAAGCCTTAAAAAAACCACCTAGCATATTGTCAACACTATGTAATTGCTAAGTAAATAAATTTGAGTTTAAAATTAAAAAATAAAAATACAAAAGTGTAACCTACATATAGGCAGTGCATAAAACAGAAGAGAAAGAAAATAATATTGGTATTATCTTACATCTAACAATGTTCTAGAATTCTCTTTTGGAAAGATCTGGGGCTGGTGCTTTCTTATATAAAAATTATTTATCCAACTAGAGACAATTTATTTCCAAATCAAATTGTCTCATTAGACTTTTTGCCTTTCCTAAGGCCAATTTGTGTAAATTGTGTTTCAGTATAAAATTATCCATTGCATCTGTGTTCAAATGTATTTAAATAGAATTCGGCAAACTTTGCACTTAGCAGACTTAAAATTTTCTTTGTATTGAAGAAGATGTCACTCTTGTCATTTTAAATTTTGTGTATTTGTCTTTCACCCCTTTTGGTTAATTTATCCAGTGAGTTTGAATGTTATTGATATCCACCCAAGTAAACCTGCCATTGCATTTAAAACAAAAGAAAGAAAGAAAGAAAAGAAAAAGAAAAGAAAATACTAACTTCATTAATTGTTTCTTTCACTTTCAATTCTTTAGAATCAATTGTCAAGATAAGGAGATTTTTTTGGTAAGGGGGTGAGATGACAGTCTTTGGGAGTGACTACTTTTATCTATATTCATTTCTTTCTCTTTTTTTTGCAGTTTTTGGCCGGGGCTGGGTTTGAACCCACCACCTCCGGCATACGGGGCTGGCGCCCTACTCCTCTGAGTCACAGGCACCGCCCTATATTCATTTCTTTCTAAAATGTTTTACATGAATGTTCAAGTCGCACGATAAACGAAGTCCATATTGGAACCGAGACTACAAATTAAAGGATCTACTTTATAGCTCCAACAACCAGCAGAACCCTAGAATAAGCCAATAATTTTCACAAGAATGGCAGTTACTTCTACCATGATGATTTACACTTCTTCTGTTGTTGAAATTAGGGGCAGTGAAAGCAATATATACATCCCAAAATACCATAAGACAATAAAAATTGCATCCAGTGATTCATAACGATTTCACCTGGTTTGTATCCATCAATATATATTCAAATGAGTGATCGTATATCAGAGCTACAAAGCAGAGAGAAGAAACACGCCAAGCTGTGTTCAAGGAAGTGTGAATGTTGAGTTTCTCGTTAAAACGAAGAAAAACAGAAAAACAAAACAAAAGAAAACTGCAGCTGTGTCTGCAGCTGTGACAGCTCTTCAAGCAGTAGTCAAGGAAGGTTGTTTTAAACAAGTGTCCCCAAAGTAATCAAGGAAAAGGATTGAATAAACACAATGTATCTGACACCGCTTGAACTGCATTAGCACAAATTGGCAAGTCTAACATCCATCTGACATAAACAGGGGGTACCAGGACAGAACCATCTGCTCAGAGGGTGGACATCTAGGTCTTCCTAATCCCTTCATTGGTAGGGACTCCTAGATACCTGTAAATACCCTCATGGTAGACACTTTGGTATTTGTTACATGACTATCTGAACTTTTCTGTATATTTGACATCTTTCATTTAAAACAGTAAGTGATTAGTAATACATAAAAGGATATACATCTGAAATTGCTTGCAAATAGCTATGTTTACAATTCCAGAATATTATTTTGATATTTTCATGAGACAGAATATTAGCCTTGGAAAGTTTGGTTTTCAAAGGTTTATTAATATGCATGTATAGGAAAATATTCACAGTGAATAGTTTTTAAAGAAGGAAACGAATAACATATCACTTATTTTTAGATAAGAAAATACTAACAGGTTTTTTTTATCAAAAAGTTTCCGAGTAGTGAGATTTTTAACCCTTTTGATCTTTTTCATTATCTTAATTTAACAAATTTTCTTCAAGAAACACATATTTCACTATTATGAAAACAAGTGATTGGTTTCATTAAGAATTTCTTATTTAATAAAGTGGGACATACCTACATCTTTCTTATAAAGAAATTTATAAGCGTGACGTGGAGATAAAACGGCCAAACCACCATGAACTCCAAGTCCTAACACTCAATATTGGCAGATGGTGAGCTCAGTAACAGAAATCCTGCTAATCAAATTAAACTAGAACAAGACTTAGGCAGAGCCATTTGTTAATATTAAGAAACTTTCGATCAAATCAGAGATGCTGGCGTGGATGTGGAGAAAAGGGAACACTTCTACATTGCTGGTGGGAATGCAAACTAGTTCATCCGTTTTGGAAAGATGTTTGGAAAACACTCAGAGATCTAAAAATAGACTTGCCATTTGACCCTATAATTCCTCTGCTTGGTATATACCCAGAAGACCAAAAAACACATTACAACAAAGATATCTGTACCAGAGTGTTTATTGCAGCCCAATTCGTAATCGCTAGGTCATGGAAG